>JAJSOF020000001.1:188578206-188770706 GCA_025594305.2 Periplaneta americana | reverse complement strand
TTGTCACTGTTGGAAACTAATATCCTTCGGATCAATTTGAAGAATGCACAAAAACATTCTCTAGAGGAATATATTTATTAATATACTAGCCGTACCCGTGCGCTCCGCTGCACCCGTTAGAAATAAATATGAAGTAATTACATAATTAAAATAGGACATTTGATCCAGGGAACATTCGTGTTTGATAGAAGGATAAATCGTTTAATATGTTACTTAATTTAAATTGTGTTTAAATAATTAAAATGCGATCATTTCGGTCCAGAGATACTCATTTGGTGCAATGACAATTCCTTTAACATGTTCCTTAATTGTTATTACATGCAACCATAGTTTAATGAACATTGACATCATTTAGATTTAATGTCTATACTTTATTTTACTTGCTATATGTTTCCATTGAATTATGGTAATAATTTAATTTTAACCCTTCTTTTCTACGTATTCAGTAAATGGCGTTTGGCCCACTATGGTTCTGAACCCTTCAAATAACTTAAATTATATTATATAATATTACATTACATATATTATATTATATTATATTACATTACATTATATCAGAAGTTACTGTAATAACATTATAGCATTATGTCCATCTAGAGAAACTACACTTTCCAATGGTGAAATAATAATTAATTATACAAATCGGTTAATTTAGCTTCCGATATTACTTCATACAAACATAGAAACATGCTCTGTAGGCTGTCTTTCCTAGCTTTTGATTGTTGCTGTCCAAGGCCGCTTACATACGAAGCCATTTGTTTTTTATTTCATTATACGGCCTTAGATGGCAGTTATTTTAATTTTAAAACTCATTTATCTCATTAAATATCAGTCCTATCGAAATTTTTCAAGGAATAAAACTTATCGCAAATTATTTTTAAAGAAACTTTTGTTAAGTAACATTTTTCACAAAAATTAATAATAAGCGAGATATTTCGAGTTATTTAATTCAGGCCCCCTTATAACCCCCCTTTTAAATAATGTATTTTGAATGCCATATAGCCTAAAATCTAAGTTACAACGAACTTAATTTATATTCCAATTTTCATCGAAATCGGTTCAGCCATTATCGCGTGAAAAGGTAACAAACATGCAGACAGACATACAAACAAAAATTAAAAAAAAGCGATTTTCGGTTTCAGGGTGGTTAATTATATATGTTAGGACCAATTATTTTTGGAAAATCGAAAATTACCAGGAAAATTTCGGCTACAGATTTATTATTAGTATAGATGTTACAAATGTATAGTAAATTATTAAACCAAAGAATTATTATTAAAATTCTTTAGCAAATGATCTTCTAGATTGTCGAAGAGGATTTAGGAAAGAAAAGGAAGAACGTGCATCGGGAACCTATTCATATCAAAACTAAGGCTGTTAATCTTTAAATTGGCAAAACTTCATTTCTCACACTAGTTTATTAAACCGTGTCGGACTGTAAAGAAAACAACTATCGCAATGTCCATATTTTGTGTGTTGTACAATATTATAGTATTGTGAAATTCTAACTTTCCTACCAATTTTTTTATTGTTCTATTAAAATTATAGCATACAGCCTATTAATCTGTTGTATCCTATAGGATACTTTGTCAATATAAGGGTTAATAGCAAAAGAGAAGACAATTTAATTCGAAAACGCACATTATCTTTTCAGACATTATAAAAGCATTTGATACGGTACAAAGGCCGAGAAAAAGAGAAGGGGATTTAATTTGAAAATTATGTTACCATTTAAGACATTATAAAAACATTTTATGCCATAAAAAGACCTTGAAATAGAGAAGAGAATTCAATTTGGAAAAGCATATTAACATTTGATGCCGTAAAAATACTTTGAAATAGAGAAGAGAATTTAATTTGTGAAAACATATTACCTTTTAAGACATCATAAAAACATTTCATGGTCGCACTGAGTGGCGCAGTTGGTATAGCGCTGGCCTTCTGTGCCTGAGGTTGCGGGTTCGATCCCGGCCCAGGTCGATGGCATTTAAGTGTATTACCTTCTAAGACACTATAAAAATATTTGATGCCGTAAAGAAGCCTTGAAATACAGAACAGAGTTTAATTTGTAAATACATATCGTTTAAGACAAAAAAAAAAAACATTTTATATCTTAAAGAAGTCTTGAAATAGAGAAGAAAATTCAATTTGAAAACGCATATTACTTTTTAAGACATTATGAAAGCATAAAGGTTTAAAGACCTAGAAAAGAAAAGAGAATTTAATTATTTACAAACGTATATTACATTTTTTAGATATTACAAACGCATATGATACGGTAAAAAGATCTGGAAAGAAAAAAGAAAATTAAATTTAGAAATGCATGTTAACTTATCCGATATTATAAAACCATTTCATACGCCAAAAAGACTGTAAATATTTAAAATACTTCACATTAAGAACTTCGAAATCAGTTATTGTATATAGAAACCTTTTCTAACAATGATCATAGATGATGATAAACAGCAGAGATTCCTGGATTATCTAATTAAAAATTACACAGACTATGAATCCAACTTCCCTACATAAATATGGGCGAACATTATGAATATATATATATATATATATATATATATATATACATATATATTGGCATATCACTTATTTTCTTCAGAAAAATAGTAAACCCTACAAAAATTGGTCCATGCCGAAATGTAGTAATTATACACCTCTGGCAGCAGTCCTTTAATGCATGTCATTAAAGCACACCTATTCATTAAAGTTCAGGTTTCGATTATTCTCGGATATGCAATCGAAAGACGAGGGAAACATCACGGAGGCTGGAAATCCAATACTGTCGCAGAAGGTTATATTCTGTTACTATAATAATTAGCGTTAATTGTAAATAGTATTCAAATAAATTCAATTTGTCATCTCGTTCTTCAATTCTAAATCAATTTCAAGGTTATACACTCTCTTCATTACATCAAGGTCAATGACATTATTGTTCCTCGGAAAAAATCAATACTTTCGCGTATGCTCACATCTCACAATTCAAGAGCTATGAACAAGGTCACTTCCGATCTTGTCAGATACGAATAAAATTTATACTTTTGAATAATTTAAAGTTAGAAATATGATCGAGCATGAAAAGTCGTATGAAACTTGCCTATAATGGTAATTAAGACGCTCGTATGAAAATTATGAAACTCGCTTGAGCTCGTTTCATAAACAAACATACTTGCGTCTTAATTACTATCATTATAGGCTCATTGCATAATGTACTATTATTATGGATATTTCGGATTTTGCGCATATAACTTAAATCCTGACCCATAATAATAATAATAATAATAATAATAATAATAATAATAATAATAATAATATCATTATTATTAATAGTAATATTAATAATAATATAATATAATATTAATGATTATTATTAGTACAGTATTATTATTATTTTTATTATTATCATTATTATTAAGACAAAGTATATGATTATGTCTCGTGACGGGAATATTGTACGAAATGGAAATATAAAAATTTGGAGATTTATCCTTCGAAGAGGTGGAAAAATTCAAATATCTTGGAGCAACAGTAACAAATATAAATGACACTCGGGAGGAAATTAAACGCAGAATAAATATGGGAAATGCGTGTTATTATTCGGTTGAGAAGCTCTTATCATCCAGTCTGCTGTCCAAAAATCTGAAAGTTAGAATTTATAAAACAGTTATATTACCGGTTCTTCTATATGGCTGTGAAACTTGGACTCTCACTCTGAGAGAGGAACATAGGTTAAGGGTGTTTGAGAATAAGGTGCTTAGGAAAATATTTGGGGCTAAGCGGGATGAAGTTACAGGAGAATGGAGAAAGTTACACAACACAGAAATGCACGCATTGTATTCTTCACCTGACATAATTAGGAACTTGAAATCCAGACGTTTGAGATGGGCAGGGCATGTAGCACGTATGGGCGAATCCAGAAATGCATATAGAGTGTTAGTTGGGAGACCGGAGGAAAAAGACCTTTAGGGAGGCCGAGACGTAGATGGGAGGATAATATTAAAATGGATTTGAGGGAGGTGGGGTATGATGATAGAGACTGGCTTAATCTTGCACAGGATAGGGACCGATGGCGGGCTTATGTGAGGGCGGCAATGAACCTTCGGGTTCCTTAAAAGCCATTTGTTGTTTGTTGTTTGTTTGTTGTATCATTATTATTATTATTATTATTATTATTACTATTATTATTTTAACATGCACATTTTAGCACACATGTGATAATTTTGAAAGGCTCCCTTATGAAAAACGTCACTGAACAAAGCGTTCCAACAGCACAGTGTTACAGGTACATTCAAGGACTCAGACTGCGTCCGAGAAGAAATCCACGGTTGTCAACGTAGTCCGCAGTGACGGGTGAAGATGATCTTGGTGGATGAGTTCTGCGAATGAACTTTTCGCCATGCTCGGTTAGCAAGAACAATTAGGAGTTAATTTTAAGTGCAGTGTTTACGTTGAACGACGGAAGTGAGGAGTTGCTTATTTGGTGCGCCGGCTCATAATACGAGGGCTAGGACGGTCTTAACTTAACCTTCACGCCGCGGCAATTACGCCAACGTGAGTGCACGATTACACAGTGAAATCTTACCGAGTCACAACATTTTTATATGGCTGCGCTGCGCACTAAGGAAATGGGTAAAAACAGTCGACATAAAGTTTCTGGCGAGCGTGAAGCTATGCATACAGAGGCATTAATTAAGGGGACTGGGAATGCCCTATCTTACCAATGTTAAATTTAGAATGTTAATGCCCCATTATCTCATTATCTATTGGTCACAGCTTATTGAAATTTTTATCACATATTCATGAAATATTAATAATGAAATAGACACATGGATATTACATTGTGTTGCATTGAAATGGTGAAATATTTTTTTTATTTCATGTTAATTTTTTAACTCAAATTTATCAAAATTTTCAGGGAGAAAATCTCTTCTAATTCATTTATCAAAATAATCTCCTGTTGCAATGTTATGTAATAAAAAAAAATATTTCACCATTTCAATGCAACACAATGTAATATCCATGTGTCTATTTCATTATTAATATTTCATGAATATGTGATAAAAATTTCAATAAGCTGTGACCAATAGATAATGAGATAATGGGGCATTAAGATTCTAAATTTAACATTGGTAAGATAGGGCATTCCCAGTCCCCTTAAGAATTCGATGTAACTTGAGCCCTTTGGCCGAGTTCATGTGGTAGCGTTGGTGAATACGGCTTGATTCTAGTCAGGGAAACTAAGATTTGCCTACCTGTCCCTAGGTTCTGTAAGTAGCATAAATGTACAATATGGAACTTACAGCTAAATGAAGCCATTGTAAGCAATTTATAGCCCTGAGAATCCATCGTCTTCTGGCAGGTTTCAATTAATTGTTAGCAGGTTATGTGCTTTAGTCAGACCATTGGAAGTAAAGGCCTTAAGTATCAAAATGTTGCAAGATTGTGATGATGGTGGTGGCGATGTGATAATGATGATGATGATTTTTATTATTATCATCAAAATTACTATCATTATTACGTTACCATATTATTATTATTATTATTATTATTATTATTATTATTATTATTATTATCATCAAAATCACTATCTTTATTACGTTACTATATTATTATTGTTATTATTATTATTATTATTATTATTATTATTATTATTATTATTATTATTATTAAATCTCTTCCTCCGATCTACAGATGTATAAAATATGCTAATCTGCCTGGATTGAACTTGGATCCATTTAATGTGTAGTTTATACTTTTGGAGTTTTATGTCAGTTATTAATTTATGTCTTTTGTTTAGATATGTATTATAATTTTATTCTCGTTATCTTTTATATCATTTGTATTATTTTCATTTATATGATTCCATCCTTTCATTTTCAATTACAATTATTTTTAATTGTTGTTATTTTAATAATTATTCCTATTTACTTTTATTGTAAGTTATATAATTATTAATGTTCTTGTTATGAAATTGTCATGTGCTGAACTGTTACTGGCCCCTGGCTGTTGTACAGCAAAATAAATGAATGAAAGAATGAATAAATGAATAAATAAATAAATAAATAAATAAATAAATAAATAATATTATCACAATTACTATCATCATGTTAGTATATTATTATTATTATTATTATTATTATTATTATTATTATTATTATTATCATCAAAATCACTATCTTTATTACGTTACTATATTATTATTGTTATTATTATTATTATTATTATTATTATTATTATTATTATTATTATTAAATCTCTCCTCCGATCTACAGATGTATAAAATATGCTAATCTGCCTGGATTGAACTTGGATCCATTTAATGTGTAGTTTATACTTTTGGAGTTTTATGTCAGTTATTAATTTATGTCTTTTGTTTAGATATGTATTATAATTTTATTCTCGTTATCTTTTATATCATTTGTATTATATTCATTTATATGATTCCATCCTTTCATTTTCAATTACAATTATTTTTAATTGTTGTTATTTTAATAATTATTCCTATTTACTTTTATTGTAAGTTATATAATTATTAATGTTCTTGTTATGAAATTGTCATGTGCTGAACTGTTACTGGCCCCTGGCTGTTGTACAGCAAAATAAATGAATGAATGAATAAATGAATAAATAAATAAATAAATAAATAAATAAATAAATAAATAAATAAATAAATAAATAAATAAATAAATAATATTATCACAATTACTATCATCATGTTAGTATATTATTATTATTATTATTATTATTATTATTAATATTATTATTATTATTATTATTAACTTAATATTACTATGTCACATGTTATTAAACTATTGGTACCATTATCATCTCCATTACTATTAAACTTAATGCTACTATTATTTTTTTTTCTTCGTTGTTGGTAACTCTATAGCATCTATTAAATGCTTTACGGTTGTGCAAAACAGATGGAGTTACTTGTCAACAATGTGACGCTGAAACGTGTGCTCAGGTTACTGCCCAGCGACAGTCCTGATCTACTTTTATATTTGTCATGATTGGTTAATTAATATTAACCCGGCACACTCACAGTCAGACTCACATTCATACAAATTTCCAGATTCTAGACACTTAGATAATTTTTCTTCTTCAAGAAAAATTCACCGAGAGCCGAGCCTGGGAAACGAACCGGGGACCTCCGGATCTGCAAGCCAGCATGCTGACCAACAGATCACGGAGGCAGTCTATTATAATTATTTTTATTATTTACTTTAATACTGAAATTATTATTAATATTATTATTACTGTTATGACTTATTTCTGCAATATATATTATTATTATTATTATTATTATTATTATTATTATTATTATTATTATTATTATTATTATTATTGAGTTAAAGTATTATTACTGTTGGCAAAGCTAAGATGTTTCTAATGGACGATTTTAACAGCTGACTTAATGCTATGTAACAACGATAAGAAGGCTACGGCGACTTTCGTCACTAGGTGAAAAAAGTGAATGGGAAGAGGAATCATAATTATTGAGGCCCTCGCAGAGACTATGCCTACTTGACTGACGCAAAATAACATTAGGCCTATTTTTCTTTATCCTTTCACCTGTAGGGGAAGGTAGATTTAACCTTGGAAGTGTCGTGTATTGTAGAAATTACGAGTATAAGTACTCAAGAAATTAGTGCAGTATAGATATTTTCTCCTCGAACAGCAACCATTGTTCCTCTCTCCCTTAAATTCATCACGATACGCTCTCAAGTCAGTTCTCGAATACAAACAAAACCCATTAGGCATCTCCACTTACGTTCATCTAAAAGTAAAGATCCAGGTAAACAGGTCTTTTATCCAAACTGCGATTAACCTGTTGCATAACTATGCATTATAACCAACCGTTTAGCTAACTTACAGACATGCAATATACCTCAACATCCTGAACATTTCAGATCCCAGTTGTAGATACGAATATGCTAATATTTTTGTAATTACTAGCCATAATGACGTCATCGAAACAGAAAACCGCAGACAAGGATGCTGCTGATCGTTGCGTTTATTCCATTAGAGGAAAATCTGAATTGCTTGCAACTTCGAACAAAATTACATGCTGTAAAGCGAAATATGGGTACAGGACTGTGATAGTATGGATGTGCATTTAATTCTGTTTACGCCAATAATGCATGCCTTCAGCAACAGATATGCTGCTGGAAAGAAACTGCAAACCTGTACCTTTTTTGTGCGTACAATCTGTTCTCAAATACTGACGAAGTTATGTCATATTTAATATTAGTTAACTTGACAGCAATCTGTTAGAGCAGAAATAAGGAGTCTGGCAGGACAACGACGAAAAGAATAAAGGCTGTAACAAGGAAACTTCGAAAAAAATTATAAAATATCGTCTGAGAATACCTGATGCTGAACAACATTGTGAATTTTCTAGTTCTAATAAAATCCTATTTCTTATATAAAATAATTTTATTTCCTGTGCATCATTCCCTGACAAAATTGACTCGTAGGTACTGAATATGAACAAAATCCGTCCAATAGTTTAGTAGAAATCGCTGTACACAAACAGACTGGTACTAAAATTATTATATTTCATGTA
The DNA here is from genome assembly GCA_025594305.2 of Periplaneta americana. NCBI lineage: Eukaryota > Metazoa > Arthropoda > Insecta > Blattodea > Blattidae > Periplaneta > Periplaneta americana. The sequence goes on along the minus strand of JAJSOF020000001.1, from coordinate 188,762,122 downwards.
GGCTACATCATTCCCTGATAAATTGACTCGTAGATACTGAATATGATCAAAATCCGTCCAATAGTTTAGTATAAATCGCAGTACACAGACAGACTAGTACTAAAATTATTATATTTCATGTAGGCTACATCATTTCCTGATAAATTGACTCGTAGATACTGAATATGAACAAAATCCGTCCAATAGTTTAGTATAAATCGCAGTACACAGACAGACTAGTACTAAATTTATTATATTTCATGTAGGCTACATCATTCCCTGATAAATTGACTCGTAGATACTGAATATGAACAAAATCCGTCCAATAGTTTAGTATAAATCGCAGTACACAGACAGACTAGTACTAAAATTATTATATTTCATGTAGTCTACATCATTCCCTGATAAATTGACTCGTAGATACTGAATATGAACAAAATCCGTCCAATAGTTTAGTAGAAATCGCTGTTCACTGACAGACTAGTACTAAAATTATTATATTTCATGCACAGTAGTGGCGAACTGGAAAGTAAAATTTTTTTGTTCCTTATTCAAATTTATTCCTAATACTTTTCGATTGTAGCATATTTTACTACTTCATTAACTTAGTATTCCCAGAACATGAATTTTACCAGCAATCGAAAAGTATTGGGAATAAATTTTAATAAGGAACAAAAAAGTTTCCTCTCCAGGCAGGATTCGAACCACGAAAGACTTAGTTACCAGTGTATTGTGCTCGGGAGTGAACAAGGCTCTGAAATCAGCTACAAGGGTCGGTCCGGTTTTTTTTGCCACTACTGTACATCAATCCCTGATAAATTGACTCGTAAATACTAAATATGAACAAAATTTGTCCAATATTTTAGTAGAAATCGTTGTACACAGACTAGTATTAAATTATTATATTTCATGTACGCTACATCATTTCCTGATAAATTGACTAATAAATACTAAATATGAACAAAAAAAAGTCCAGTAGTTTAGTAGAAATCGCTGTACACAAACTAGTACTGAAATTATTATATTTCATGTAGGCTACATTATTCCCTGATAAATTGACTCGTAGCTACTGAATATGAACAAAATCCATACAATAGTTTAGTAGAAATTACCGTACACAGACAGACTAGTACTAAAATTATTATACTTCATGTAGGCTACAACATTCCCTGATAAATTGACTAATAAATACTAAATATGAACAAAAAAAGTCCAATAATTTAGTAGAAATCGCTGTACACAAACTAGTACTGAAATTATTATATTTAATGTAGGCTACATTATTCCCTGATAAATTGACTCGTAGGTACTGAATATGAACAAAATCCGTCCAATAGTTTAGTAGAAATCGCTGTACACAAACAGACTGGTACTAAAATTATTATATTTCATGTAGGCTACATCATTCCCTGATAAATTGACTAATAAATACTAAATATGAACAAAAAAGTCCAATAATTTAGTAGAAATCGCTGTACACAAACTAGTACTGAAATTATTATATTTCATGTAGGCTACATTATTCCCTGATAAATTGACTCGTAGGTACTGAATATGAACAAAATCCGTCCAATAGTTTAGTAGAAATCGCTGTACACAAACAGACTGGTACTAAAATTATTATATTTCATGTAGGCTACATCATTCCCTGATAAATTGACTCGTAGATATTGAATATGAACAAAATCCGTCCAATAGTTTAGTATAAATCGCAGTACACAGACAGACTAGTACTAAAATTATTATATTTCATGTAGGCTACATCATTCCCTGATAAATTGACTCGTAGATACTGAATATGAACAAAATCCGTCCAATAGTTTAGTATAAATCGCAGTACACAGACAGACTAGTACTAAAATTATTATATTTCATGTAGGCTACATCATTCCCTGATAAATTGACACGTAGATACTGAATATGAACAAAATCCGTCCAATAGTTTAGTATAAATCGCAGTACACAGACAGACTAGTACTAAAATTATTATATTTCATGTAGGCTACATCATTCCCTGATAAATTGACTCGTAGATACTGAATATGAACATAATCCGTCCAATAGTTTAGTAGAAATCGCTGTACACAAACAGAATAGTACTAAAATTATTATATTTCATGTAGACTACATCATTTCATGATTAATTGACTCGTAAATACTAAATATGAACAAAATCCGTCGAATAATTTAGTAGAAATCACAGTACACAGGCAGACTGGTACTAAAGTTATTATATTTCATATAGGCTATATCATTCCCTTGATAAATTGACTCGTAGATACTGAATATGGACAAAATTTGTCCGATACATTATTGATAGAAATCTGTAGACAGACAAACAGAGGTGCTGAAAACTTATTTCCAGTAAAATCTCAATCAATTTCCTACAACATCACAATACTTTGCCTTATGTTGGTGTAGCGAGACATTAAATATATTTATTACAACACATTCTGCGAGAAAGAACTTTACATTATACCTCATTATGCAAGTCATCATTGCAAGCCAAAAGTCGAAAGATCCTTGAAATTAGTAGGATATGCACCATCTCTCACTCAGCAAGGCTAGAATTTAATGCACAGTAAAATTGCACAAGAACCTAAAACGAAAAATGTTTGTTTACGATGAAAGTATTAAAAATGGCATTTCATTTTGTTAGAGGTGTTTGCGAAATGAGGCCACAAGCTGAGTGAATCAACCTTACGAACAAAATAAAATTATTTATAACATGTGTGTCGTACACAATTTTTTTAGACAGATATTCGTCCGTGCTAGTATAGAGACAATTCCCACGATGTTTCCATTGCTGTATTCCTCCTCACTGCAATATTGAAAGTTTAATCACATTAAAATTTAAAACCAATCGGTGGTATAACTCAGCTAAACACGAATTAGCAATAAAAAAGTCGTTGAAGAAATTTATGTAATTTTTGTACGTTTGTTAAACAAAAACAATCTCGAGAACACCGATTCCTCATCAATTGTATACATTAGGCTATCCTACAGTTGCATGCAAGAAAAATTTGCTACATATAGTCTCTCTTCATCTCACTTCTCTCCTCTTTCTTTCACTAGTGTAATTATGGATTACATCTTCATCGGAAGTTGCAGATAGCTACAGAATGTGATTACTACAATAATAAAAAAATATAAACTTCTGTGCTTGTACAACACACTGCTGTCACAGGTCACTGCTATCGTTATCATTGTCATGCTGGATGTTGCATAAGAAATCCGAGTAATTAAATCGTTATTGGAATGATGAAAGTAATCGAGAACTTTTATTCGAATAAATTATTCGATTTTTAATACTATTCGAGAACAGATTATTCGATTCTGTCCACCTCTAAAATAAATAAATAAATAAATAAATAAATAAATAAATAAATAAATAAATAAATAAATAAATAAATAAATAAATAAGTAAATTAATAAATAAACAAATACATAAATAGACAAATAAATAACCAAATAAACAAACAGACAAATAAATAAAATAAATAAATAAGTAAATACATAAATAAATAAGTAAACAAACAAATAAATAAATAAGTACATTAACAAACATAAATAAATAATAAATTAAAAATTAAGAAATAAATGTATGAGTAAATAAATAAATAAGTAAATAAATAAATAAATAAATCAATAAACAAATAAAGAAATCAATAAATAAACAAATAAATAAGTAAATAAACAAATACATAGACAAATAAATAAATAAGTAAATAAATAACCAAATAAACAAACAAATAAATAAAATAAATAAATAACTAAATAAATAAGTAAATAAATAAATAAATCAATAAACAAATAAAGAAATCAATAAATGAAGAAATAAATAAACAAATACATAGACAAATAAATAAATAAATAAATAAATAAATAAATAAATAAATAAATAAATAAATAAATAAATAAATAAATAAGTAAATAAATAACCAAATAAACAAACAAATAAATAAAATAAATAAATAACTAAATAAATAAGTAAATAAATAAATAACTAAATAAATAAGTAAATAAATAAACAAATAAGTAAATAAATAAATAAACAGATAAATAAATAGACAAATAAATAAATAGACAAATAAATAAATAAGTAAATAAACAAATAAATAAACAAGTAAATAAATAAATAATTGAATAAATAAATAAATAAATAAGTAAGTAAATGAGTAAATAAGTGAATAAAATAAATAAATAAATAAGTACATTAACAAACATAAATAAATAATAAATTAAAAATTAAGAAATAAGTACATGAGTAAATAATAAATAAATAAATATATAAATAAATAAATAAAAATATAGAAATAGATAAATAAACACATAAGCAAATAAATAAATAAACAAATAAATACATAAACATATAAACAAATAAATAAATAAGTAAATACATAAAAATAAATAAATAAATAAATAAATAAATAAACAAACAAATGAATAAATAAATAAATAAGCAAATAAATAAATGCATTAACAAACATAAATAAATAATAAATTAAAAATTAAGAAATAAGTACGTGAGTAAATAATAAATAAATACATAAATAAGTAAATAAATAAATAAACAAATAATAAATTACTAAATATACAAATAAATAAATAAATAAATAATAAAATAAATAAATATATAAATAAATAAAGAATTAAATCAACAAATAAATAATTATAAATAAATATGTTGTTTGTCAATATTTTTGGAGTAAGTGCTTCATTGACAAGGTTAAAAATATCAAAGCATAAAAGACTACAGAACTCCATCAAGTACCCTGAAAGTTTTCCTCAAAATACGTGTGAACTGGGTGCTTACACTTAGAAGAGGGCTTGTTCGAAGCAAGGCTACATAATAAAGCGTAGCACCAAACACGTGGACGGTTAAATCCGTCCTGAAGGACGTCTGTAATTGCGTTGGTCGGACTTTACTCCGAAACAATAGCAGCCTCATTAGAATTCCCTGTTTTTGTTACCAAATCGATTTAAGTTGCGAAGTGCTGGGGAAGACCAAACAACTTCAGCGTAAATTTGCCATAATGAATACAGAGTAACAATTTTGAGTAATGACAACATAATAGATCAAACGCCGATTACGCAGCCCCAAATTACAATCAAGTTCACACTTCCAAGAGCTGTAATTTGAGCACAAACCTACTTGACCTCAAATTATCTTAAACTGTATGTCCTCCAGTCAATTCTGTATTCTATTAGAAATGTTTGTAAACTATACTCCTACAAGCTATATTCAGTGACCTCATTATGGTTTCAACAAACTCTGTTCTGCGGTTCTTGTGAAACATAAATTTAACACGGAAATGAAGCATTTAATTCATGCTCTATTATTTTCGAACTTTGATTTATAGTGAATGAAGAAGCAATTGAAGAGGTGGATTCCAAACTGGCCTAAATCCAAAGACAAGTTATAAGAAAGATGGCAAAAACTGATAAAATTATACTGACGCCCTTAGATCTGCATTGAAATAACATATGCAGACCCGGTGACATCAGAGACTGTCGGAATTTAACAGTGTTCAAAAACAAACTCATTAAGCATTTTCTTACTGCGTATAGTACCATGCAGTAAACTGTGTATTCTAATTTATTGTAAATATTTCGAAATTGTTATACTGTTTTGTTTCGCTTTACATCTGCACAGTCAAGTACTTACTTCTAGATATTTAATCATTTTTCTTAATCACTAAAATATGGTAAACAATTTGCTGCATTAGCACCTTTTATGCCCATTGTGATCTTATCTTCCTACTAGTATATATCCACATTTTATTATTTCTAAAGACAAAATAAATTACTAAATAAATAAATAAACAAATCATTCTCTTCGCATTTGTGTTTTTTGTATTTGTATCTGCAATTTTACTACTATTTCTTATTTGCTTCTTCTCTCTGCATTTGTATCTTAAATATATAAATATAATATAAATAAATATAAATAAATATATATATATAAATAAATATATATATATTATGTCTATTTGTATTCTGGTGGTGTGGTAGAGAAGGCCTGATGGCTGTAACTTAAACCAAATTAAATAAATAAATAAATAATAGAGTAAATAAATAACTAAATAAATATATGAGTAAATAAATAACTAAATAAATGAGTAAATAAATAAATAAACGAGTAAAGAAATAACTGAGTAAATAAATAACTAATAAATAAATGAGTAAAGAGAGAAATAAAATCGTCCGGCCTTAATTAAGGATGACCACAAGGGTCCGGAAATTAATAGCAAATAAAAATATAATTAAATATGAGTATTGTTATAAAAATAAAATGTAATAAGCACCACTGATTATCAATTATAAAATAAAATCTTGGAAGATGACTTTAAAATTACACTTATAAATAAAATATTTTATTTAAAATTAGCATATCCTTAATTAAGGCCTTCTGAGTGGTATAAATGAAATTGTACAATCTGCAAGGAATCTTTAAGAAGTTGCGAGATGATTTTTTGAAAGTATATTCTCACAAAGAGTTTCTTGTTCGATCTCAAATGCTTGTAAGCATTTTCATTCATTTCAAGAGTATGGCATCCCTTATGCTTTCTACTAAAAATTTTATTTTGAATTTTTTTGCCGTCACACGTGTTACAACTTTTCTTGTACGGGTTCTGAACAACACTACACCACACTACACTTCCATCTAAGGTAACACGGAATGTCACAGTGAAACCACACATGGCCTGTGGGAGTTTCGAATCCAGGATCGTGGTTATTACGTAGCATTAGCAAAAGCTCAAACTGCGGACTCCTTCTTGTATCTTGGACTGCATGATTATGCGAGAGCAGGATTGGCCAGTCGGATCCACCCTGCGGGCAGCCTATTCTCTCCTGTCAGTTTAGCTTTCACTCGCTGAATCCGTTCGTCCAGGCCAGACCGACAACACTAATTAGTTGCAAAATGCGTGCGTGTGTGTTAAGTGTGAAATTTCTAAGTCACGCTGTTTCTGACCATAAAACAAAATCTGAAGTTGACTGAATGACACCTTGAAGGCGTAGTATATATCTCAGTTGGTAGAGCAACGGACTGGAATGTCCTGGATTCACGCTCGGACGATGGCGGTATTTTTCTTGCCAGGGATAAAAAGGCGGAGGTAGCGTGGTGCTGGTTTAACATTTTGTTACGTCAAGTTCAAGGAAGAAAGTCAGTTCTACCTCCTTGCCGCTGTACGGAGTTACGGAGTATATTTAACTTTATGTACAACTTAATTTGTCAGGGCATGTAGCACGTATGGGTGAATCCAGAAATGCATATAGAGTGTTAGGCGGGATACCCGAGAGAAAAAGGCCGAGACGTAGATGGGAGGATAATACTTACTTACTAGCTTTTAAGGAGCCCGGAGGTTCATTGCCGCCCTCACATAAGCCCGCCATTGGTCCCTATCCTGAGCAAGATTAATCCAGTCTCTATCATCATATCCCACCTCCCTCAAATCCATTTTAATATTATCTTCCCGTCTACGTCTCGGCCTCCCCAAAGGTCTTTTTCCCTCCGGCCCCAACTAATACTCTATATGCATTTCTGGATTCGCCCATACGTGCTACATGCCCTGCCCATATCAAACGTCTGGATTTAATGTTCCTAATTATGTCAGGTGAAGAATACAATGCGTGCAGTTCTGTGTTGTGTAACTTTCTCCATTCTCCTGTAACTTCATCCCTCTTAGCCCCAAATATTTTCCTAAGCACCTTATTCTCAAACACCCTTAACCTATGTTCCTCTCTCAAAGTGAAAGTCCAAATTTCACAACCATATAGAACAACCGGTAACATAACTGTTTTATAAATTCTAACTTTCAGATTTTTTGACAGCAGACTGGATGATAAAAGCTTCTCAACCGAATAATAACAGGCATTTCCCATATTTATTCTGTGTTTCATTTCCTCCCGAGTATCATTTATATTTGTTACTGTTGTTCCAAGATATTTGAAATGCAGAATGCCTGTCAAGCTTAAATAACAAATTATTTCACAAATCTAATAAACGTTGGTATTGGCATTAAGCAAGACGAGTCGAGGACCCGCTATGATTACCCGACATTCGCCTTACAGTTGAGAAAAATATGAAGGAAAACCGAACCAAGCAATCAATTCCAGCTATATTCGAATCTACGTCCGAAAACTTGAATGTACTGACATATCACGACTTTTGTTCCCAGAGTTTAGGGCGGACACATACGTCACCACATAAGGAGGTCTAAGCTCGATATAGCATACCAATCGTGTAGAAATCACTAATAAGCTTGTTGAGCTTAATGAAACAATGGATGATGTCACTGAAATGACGTCAAGAAGATACAAGCTTATTAATATTGATGATTCATAGAGAGGAGTTATTGGGAATAATCTACACACTCTCACGGACCGGCATTCACATCCCAGAAGTACTACAAGTTACGAATAACAATGAATACAGCTGACAGCACATCCGGATCAAGAATCAGAGGTATCGGGTTCGATTTCCAGTGCTTGAAATTTATTTCCCTATCACAGAAAATATTTGACAGAGTTTAGGTCCAAAAATAATGTCAATACAATGTCCAAAATGAAAATGTCGAACTACAGAATTGTTCAAGAGATATAGCTCACTAAAATGAAAGCACTGAAAGTGTTTCTAATAACAGCATTAAGTTGTACAAGTGTTTGGAGCAATTGACGAAGAATATCTGTAACAAAAGAGCCCTAAGAGTAAAGACAAGTGTGCATAGAAGGACATCATGTAAAAAGATTTCCGAAAATTTAGAAATCTTGATCTTAATTTGTGAGTACATACATCAGAACATTCCTAATTTTAATGTAAGACACAAATCTTATCTCCATCTACCCACAGTTAGACTCAGCTTAATAAAAATAACTCTGAGTTGTACCAGAGATACACCGGCCCATAGGACACGTAACTGACTGACGTAACTGACTCACTGAAATTCTATTTCACTAATGTTAGCTTCACCAAAACGGCGCCGCCATTCTATGCTGTAAATAAATGACGATCACAAAATAGTACATTATGCAACGAGCCTATAATGGTAGTAATTAAGACGCGAGTATGTTTATGAAACAAGCGCAAGCGAGTTTCATAATTATCATACGAGCGTCTTAATTACCATTATAGTCAAGTTTCATACGACTTTTTATGCTCAATCATATTTCTAACTTGAAATTATTCATAAATATTCATGTTATTCTTATCTGACTGAGGAGCGGAACTGACCTTGTGCAATACCTCGTAAATTGTGAGATGTACGCAGACGCGAAAGTATTGATTTTTTTCCAAGAAACAAATGTCGACATTGACCTTGATATAATCTAGAGAGTAAAATAAACATTAATCTTGATATAACCTTGAAATTGAATTAGACATCGAAAAACGAGATGACAAATTGAATTTATTTGAATATTATTTACAATAAATTCTAATTATTAATCTCGCGCTAGTTGTCTTTCGATTGCATATCCGAGAATAATCGATACTTGCGCTTTCATATTGCTACAATGGTATTTTCTGATTGGTGGAATACCTGAACTTTAATGAATAGGTGTACTTTAATGAGGTCCATTAAAGGGCTGCTACCAGGTGTATAATTACTACATTTCGGCATGGTCGAGCATAAAATGTTTCACAGTACCGTAAAGAATTTGCAGTTTGAAATGTTGGCAAACAAAGAAACAAATGTTAGGGTAGCGATAAAAACAAATGATAGGGAAGCGATAAAATTAAACAAATGCTAGTGAAGCGATAAAATTAAACATATGCTAGGAAAGCGATAAAACTGTGCGATAAGCAGCCATGATTGGTTGAAAGACGTCCTTTCGTACCGTTTTATTGGTCAAAAGCAGTATGACGTAGTAGAAATTTAACAGTCACTTTAATATTGCAGAACTCGCAATTACAAATCAAACGAGTGGTCTCACAGGTCTGTACCTGGTCTTGATGCCGAGATATTACAGAAAGAGACAACGTGGCAAGGCTAATTTTATGCGCAATTTTGACTTCCTTATGCCTGTAGCGAGGGGAGATGGCGTCATTGGGAATGGTCACTCAAGTTGCATAGGTTTATGGCCTACTATTACTAATATTACACTTCGGCTGTGGCTTTGTCTTGCTAAAGTAAACATTTGAAATTCTGTCATTTTCACCACGAATCCTGGAAGGGATGTCCATAATCGGTGTAGGGCTATATATATTACAAGTGAAAAAGGCGTTTCTGTTTATGTTTGATACAAAGTGTCCCAAATTAATGTATACTCTCTTTGAGATACTATTTCACAGCAAAGAAATGAGACAGAAATACGATTTTTGCTGTTTATGATTCAGAAGGCAGTGGATAGCATGGAAACATGTTCAGCTGTTTATAAACAAACATGGCGGTACAATTATCGTTCGATCAACATAAGTGGATACTGAAATGTTATTGGAAAGTTGAGAATGTTGTTGAGGTTCAACAACGTTGGAGGGTTGAATTTGGAACACAACTACCAACAAGGTTAACTATCACAAGAATCCGAGACAAGTTTGAAGCCGACAGAACGGTGCAAGATGTGTTGAAAGGGCGGTGTGGAAGAAAGAGAAGTTCCACCGATAACGAGAGTTGTTGATGCAGTCATGCAGACTTTTGCACAATCCCCAAAGAAGTCAATGAGGCAATGTTCTCGTGAGATTGGTATCAGCAAATCCAGCGATCATCGAATTTTGCGAGCTCAAAAATGGAAGCCTTACATTCCGAGAATTGTCCACGCACTAAATGAGGACGACCCAGAGATGGATAGGACGAAGAGGGAGTGCTGTGGAGTTCCTGCCTCGATCTCCGGATTTAACTCTTCCAGACTTCTACCTAGGGGAGTTATAAAAGACACAGTGTACACCACAAAATCACAAACCCTGGAGGAACTGAGAGTTCAGATTCAACATGCCTGTAATGATATTCCATTAGCAACAATCCAGTTTGTATGTCGCTCTGTTTTACGTCGTTGTTGGGAGTGTACTGTGGCTGAAGGGGGCCATTTTGAACATGTACGGGCTTGAGAATACAAAACCGCAAAAATCGTATTTCTGTCTCATCTCGTTGTTGAGAAATAGTTTTTCAAAATGTATGTACATCAATTTGGAACACTCTGTAGCCTTTAACGCACTGTATAATTATCTTAAAGCTTTGAACTGCCAAGAGAAAATGTCTGCATATTCAAACCTTCCATCCAACTGGTGAATTGTTTATGCTTCTAAATTGAATTAAATTTTCTGCTGTGTATTGTATATTGTTGTACAACTTTTGAATTGTTCCACATCTCAAATCAACAATGCTGATGTAATATAAATGGAATAGCCTATAATAAATGAAAATAAAAAAAAATCGCTGACACATTTAAAATTTCGAAACAAACAAACATATGTAGACAGGTTGTTTTCTGTCGTGATGTTTTTATTACACCCATTGTCAATCTCAGATGTTGTTATTACGCAATGAATGTATTATGATGGAGATGAAATGATTTGCAATTATAATGTGACTCAAAGAAAATAACTTCAATGTCATGGAAAACTTTTTCGAGATATCACCATAATCATCATCAGAGAAGCAGAGGATGGGAAGAGGTGTATTGTGCTCTGTAAATGCGTAGAATAAAGAGAGTTGTTCAACATTTGAATCACTGTAGAGCGTGGAGACGTGAAGAAATGTTACTTGGTGTTATCAATACAGAACCAGAAAATTCACGTCCAATGTCTACGAAATATTTAACGAAATTAAACTTATGCACGATTTTCCATCTCTTTTTACATCTTTTTGTGATAAAATTATTAACACGATTTTAAATAAATATATAAAAACTTCAATAAGGGACCCAGAAAAGAACCGTAACATATTTGACTGATCCCGAATTGATTCCAAAACGTACATGTTGGTTCCCATCAGGTGCCATCTTATTTCTCCCATACCGTACGTATTGATTCCCATCAGCTAACAACAGTGCCATAACATTTCTCTTCCCATTTTACACAGAATTAGGACTGCCTACATGCAGTAGATATGATTAAAATGTTTGGATTTTTGTTATTCTCATAATGTACATGCAAATTTGCAAATTGTCGAGCATAAATAATAAAATTATGTAGGCTAGACGTGAGAAACTTGTAACAGATATTTTTAAGATATTCATACCGGATAATGGTAGAATCAGATCCATTTATTCTTTTATGTAGTTTTGTTTGTCCCGCATTTTTTTGGAAGTAGTTTTCTTATAGCTTCTCATTTTAAGGTAAGTTTCAGTTTGAACACCTTTAATGTCTCTAACAGGTGGAATACGTTGGGATGGGAAGAGTAAAATTGAGTAAACGGTAGGAGCGAAAGATAGGGTGGACAGCTCGAATGTACCTAATTTCAATTGTAAGCGACTGGTGAACGGTTGATTTTTTTTTTTTGGTAGGTTATTTTACGACGCTTTGTCAACATCTCACGTTATTTAGCGTCTGAATGAGATGAAGGTGATAATGCCGGTGAAATGAGTCCGGGGTCCATCACCGAAAGTTACCCAGCATTTGCTCATATTGGGTTGAGGGAAAACCGGAAAAAACCTCAACCAGGTAACTTGCCCCGACCGGGAATCGAATCCGGGCCACCTGGTTTCGCAGCCAGACGCGCTGACCGTTACTTCACAGGTGTGGACGGTGAACGGTTGAAAATAGAACCTTACGGTAACGTTTATAAGAAAGGAAGCTCAACAAGTTTCGAATCCTGTCGGTAGATGGTGCGCAGACACGGTTTCTTTTCGTAGATTGTGTCGATTGTCAAAATGGCGACACTGCAGATGAAAGCGCAAACTGTGTTGTGGTATGCGGAGTTTAAATTAATTGTTAGAGTTCAAAGGGAGTATCGGCGAGTGTTTAACCATGATGCTCCAACTGCTAAAAGCATTAAGAAGTGGCACGATACATTTTTAGCTACAGGATCGGTGTTGAAGAAGCATGGTGGTGGTCGTAGAACATCCGACGAAATGGTTGCAAATGTTCAAGCCACGTATGAGTGAAAACTGCGGAAGTCATTAAGAAGAGCTTCGCTGGAACTTCAAGTACCAAAATCAACATTGCAACGAATTGTCCACAAACGTCTCAAACTGTACGCATACAAAGTGCAGCTAATGCAACGTCTGGAGCCGGATGACAAACCCAAACGAGTGGAATTCGCCAATACTATGCTAGACGGTCTCGGCGCTGATCCTGATTTTATGTCCAAGATTTTCTTCTCGGACGAAGCCACTCTCCATGTGTCAGGTAAAGTAAACCGGCATAATGTGCGGATCTGGGGATCGCAGAATCCTCACACTATACAAGAGCACGTTCGTGATAGTTCAAAGTTAAATGTGTGGTGAGGTTTTTCACAACAGCAGGTCATTGGACCGTGTTTCTTCGCCGAGAAAACTGTGTGTGGTACCACATATCTTGACATGCTGGAGCAGTTCTTTCCACAAATTGAACACCTGCAGCCTAACATCCTTTTCCGACAAGATGGCGCTCCTCCACACGAGTTCAATGACGTTCGTACGACTTTAGACATCGTGTTCCCTGGCCGTTGGATTGGTAGGGGAGGACCGATCGCTTGGCCCCCGGGATCTCCGGATTTAACACCGCTCGATTTCTTTCTCTGGGGCTACGTCAAAGATAAAGTGTACGCCACCCCAGTCAGAGACCTTCGTGGTCTTCGGGAGCGCATCATAGAGCCTATTGAGAGCATTCCAGAAGGCATGTTCCAACGTGCTTGGCAAGAAATCGTTGATCGCCTCGATATCGTCACAGTGACAGCTGGAGCTCACGTAGAGATATGGTGATGTGCATATCGAAACTTGTTGAGTTTTTCTTTCATGTAAACGTTACTGTAGGTTTCTATCTTCAACCGTTTACCAGTCACATACAATTGAAATTAGGTACATTCGAGCGGTCCACTCTGTATTTAGTTCTAGCTCTAATTTCCTAAGACCGAACCGAGCCAGAAAAGCTCAGCCGTGCATAGGAATGACGTCATAGTTTGTTTTTATGAAACGCTAATATGATCAATAACATGGTCTCAGAGACTTATTGCATAACTGGACACTTGAACTTGAGAGAGAAAGAGAGAGACATACGGACAGACAGAAAAACAGAGAGAACAAGTTTATATGTACCACAATCATGATGAAAAAAATATATATATATGAAGATAAATGGGAGAAGGGAAATGCATCACCTATGTTACAAATTACCAGTGGCGTAGCGTCAATGTAAGCTAAAAAGCTTAGCTTCCCCAGTTAATAATAATTTCATAATAAACCTGCAGTCTATGGACAATATTATTTATTAATTTTAATAGAATTTATATTTACGCGTTAAATATTGTGATGCGGCAGCTCAGGATGATTTGTGATGCAGCAGTAAACAAGAAGCCTCACACACCAGCTTCCAAGCAGACTGGTTTCTTTTACTCATTCTTCTGTGTAACCTTCCCGCAGATTTTCCATCCCTTTCTAACTAAACTATCCTGGTCGCAGGGGTAGCAAGAAGCTAGCTTTGACATTGAAAATAAGTAGTTTCCGAGTTATCCCTTTTCGTCAGTTGTGTTCAGTTGAAGTGTTAGTGTGCACTGTGGCTGATATAATAAATAATGAGCGAAATAACAGTTCCTGACACTAATTTACTTGAATTTTTAGGACAATTCTATTATCAAGACTGACTCAAGAACAAAAGTGTGATCTAAAAAACAAATGACCGACTCCCTTGCTGTCAATGTAGGACACAACCAAAAGACAGACGCACACTTACGTAATGATACTAATACTGTATCTATTGACCGTTAATATTGTGATTTCCTAAGTATGACATGGGGAGGAGCTAATGTTATACTGTATACGTGTCTGATTTGTTAGAGATATGTCAAACCGTGAAATCATATTTTACTACGTACCATTTGAGGTCATGCCTTATAGGTGTTACTTACGAGGTTCCAACCAATCTTCGACTGCTGACTTGAAATTGATACTATTTATTTTAAGACTATATTTTTGTAATACGTTTTCTCATATTGCATGAAAGACAACTTGAATTAGCTTCCCCTGCTCGAGATTTCATGCTACGCCACTGCAAAATACCCGAATGATACTTTGCATGGAAGTCTGGATCCGGCGACTCGCTCCACATTATGAAAGTTCCCACGGGACAGGACAGCTGGACGGTCAGACGATACGGTTCAATGACTCCGCATATACTCGCTAAAGGAACTAAAAAGGACATATCCCTCAAGTGATGTCACCCCAAAGGTAATACCGCCCGGATAACTTCGTTATTCAACAAACCGCAGTCACAGCTCGCTGCAAGACTGGCACAAGTGTGGGGACATTTACAATAATTGGGAGAGTCAGTCTGAGATCTGCATTTAGAGCCTCTATAAACTCACAAGTTTTAATAATGCGAGTCAATCTTACTGGAAATACAGCTTATGTTGTTGTTTAGTCAAATGTCCGAAGACAGGTCTTAATCTCACAAGTGATACCAACAAGGCGTCACTCATGAGGCAACTAGACCAGGAGATAATGGGGTAGGATCAATCGTGCTGGACATGCTGCTTGTGTTGTTGTTGTTGTTGTTTAGTCAACTGTCCGAAAACAGGTCTTAATCTCATAAGTGATACCAACAAGGCATCACTTATGAGGCAAATAGACCAGGAAATAATGGGGTAGGATCAATCGTATCAACCCATATTTAGCCTATCCTGCGCATAATTTCCTCCCGAGTGTCATTTATATTTGTTTCTATTGCTCCCAGATATTTGAATTTTTCCACCTCTGCAAAGGATAAATTTCCAATTTTTATATTTCTATTTCGTACAATATTCTGGTCACGAGACATAATCATATACTATTTTTTTCGGAATTTGCTTCCAAACCTATCGCTTTACTTGCTTCAAGTAAAATTTCCGTGTTTTCCTAATCGTTTGTGAATTTTCTCCTAACATATTCACGTCATCCGCATAGATAAGAAGCTGATGTAACCCGTTCAATTCCAAACCCTCTCTGTTATCCTGTTTCTCTAGAGAAAAGTTAAAAAGTAAAGGTGATAGTGCATCTCCTTGCTTTAGCCCACAGTGAATTGGAAACGCATCTGACAGAAACTGACCTATACGGACTCTGCTGTACGTTTCACTGAGACACATTTTAATTAATCGAACTAGTTTCTTGGGAATACCAAATTCAATAAGAATATCATATAAAACTTCTCTCTTAACCGAGTCATATGCCTTCTTGAAATCTATGAATAACTGATGCACTGTATCCTTATACTCCCATTTTTTCTCCATTATCTGTCGAATAAAAAATATCTGATCAGTAGTTCATCTATTACGCCTAAAACCACACTGATGATCCCCAATAATTTCATCTACAAATGGAGTTAATCTTCTCAAAAGAATATTGGACAAAATTTTGTACGACGTCAACAAAAGTGATATTCCTCGAAAGTCACTACAGTTAGTCTTGTCCCCCTTCTTAAAGATAGGTACGATTATGGACTCCTTCCATTATTCTGGTACAATTTCCTTTTCCCAAATAGCAAGTACAAGCTTATAAATTTCGTTAGATAATGCGCTTCCACCCTCTTGTATTAATTCTGCTGGAATTTGATCGATATCCGGAGACTTATAATTTTTCAGATTTTTTGTCACAATTTCGACTTCAGAAAGAGTCGGTTCGGGTATAAATGGCTCAGCAGTTTGTATTCAATTTCGTAATAATAATAATAATAATAATAATAATAATAATAATAATAATAATAATAATAATAAAAAAAAATATTAAAATTATTATTATTATTATTATTATTATTATTATTATTATTACTATATAACTTTATTTTTCGTATTTCTCAAAATTAAACCTTCGTATGTCAGTGCAACTTCGGGGACATCCCTCACTTCAAGAAATACTTGGGAAATAGGTATCATTACTAACCATAACCGATATAGTGCATTAAACTAAGACAGCTTATACATGTAATTTCCGGTTAGTCATCCCGGAAAAGTTTCGACTTAAACCTCTGTCTCCCCATGGTAGATTTCTTATACTCCTCACAATCTTTAAGCGCTCTTCAGACTGGTTTTCAAGGTTTTCCTTAACTTCGTCGACCTTGACACTGAGACAGATTACGAAATGGGGAAGACATAATATTAGCGTTATATTTTCCTCAAACTTTGTGCGGATTTTTGCCTCAAGTCACTTCTATCCACTCATCATCTTGAGGAAAATAAACAGCGAAATTCGGCTTGGAATGGCTAGGAGGATCAATGTGCTGACCACAATTACCCCACTATGATTGGGTGACGCTGTAGACAAGTGGTCAGGTCTACCAAAACTTGAAAAATAGTGATCAACTCTGTACAAGAGTAGAAATTTGTGAGGAAACGGAGAGACCTACCTTAAGGTCATCGTGAAGGATACAAGCACGCAAGCTCATATGAGTTGGAAAACAAACTTCTTATGCGCACTTAATTGTCTTCTAGAAACTTGCAATGCATGACAAGGATGGCTATATAAATAGAGTCAAATTTCTATCCATTCTTTATTTCTCAGTCACGCAAGTTGAAGTAGATGCGGAACCGTTGTGGCAATAACTATCAATCATGGGATGAGGAAACGGACATGTACCTGGGGCACTGTGGGAGAAAATCTGCGAGAATTATCGCTGAACAGAACAGCAGTTTCACGGCAAACAAATCGGAGCTGCTGATTTTCTAAAGACTTCATTATACTTAATAAAGGGATCTGGGGGAAGCGTGAAACCCCTTTGACAGAAGTGAAGTCGTGAGAAATGTTGTAGGATTTGTGTTTTGTGTTCGTGGATATTACAAACTTTATTTTTGCAAAACTTTACGCGCTATTTGTCCAGTTTACTGAAGTAAATTGGCAAAACTTCATTTATTCATGACCATAAAAAAACATGTCTTTTAAACACTTAAAGTTTGTAAATTTTATTCAACATTACTTTATTTCACTAGTGAGATAAAGACTTTACCTCACAGTTTGAACTTTATCTGAAGTTCATTAGTATTTTCCTAGTACCGGGTTGGTATACTTTTCCATTGAACTATTAGTCAAGAGTTAATATATTAGTTACAAATGTTACGATCTCTAGATGTCACTACCTCTACTTCTTTATTGCCATTTCTTAAATATACATACACTCAATCTCCTTTCTTTTCTTATCTCACGTCGTAAAAACATTACATCCATATCTAATATGCATCTTTTTAAAATTTTGTAATAATTTACCTTTGGGATGCGAGGAGACTTACCTTAAGGTTTATAGGATTCAAAAACAACACGCGTTAGCCAACTGAGCTAAACAGACACGATGATTAATGAAGTTTTAATATTCCTCTTAAGTTTACAGAAGTAAAATGTGAAATTATTTTAATCACATTATTTCCGTGAACACTTCTAAATTCTTGATTTTTCAAAAAGACGAAAATACACGTTTAAAGTGAAAAATTATAGCAATTAAAATCAATAATTAATTATAATTTGTTATTTATCCAACGCACTTGGGAGATACCATTCTTTACTAATCATGGCACTGACATCATGACCTACCAGTACAGTTTGATTCTAAAATCCATGCCATGGTATGTGATTACATGAGCACTTATTTTAAATGAACTTTATAAAAAAAAAACGTGATACCCCTTTGTCAGAAGTGAAGTTATGAGAAACTTAGGATTTGTTTTTGTGTTCGTGGATATTACTGAAACTTTATTTTTCCACCTTTGCAATAAAGATGCAGTTTACCTCACAAGTACCATAAAAACTATTCTCACACTAGTTTATTAAACCGTGTCGGACTGTAAAGAAAACAACTATCGCAATGTCCATATTTTATATGTTGTACAATATTATAGTACTGTGTAATTTTGGTTATTTAATTTTCCTGCCAATTTTTTTTATTGTTCCATTAAAATTATAGCATACTAGTGGCTTGTGCAGCAAACGCTGCAAATTAAGTTCGTTAGACGTTCAAAAAAAAATTTTCAGATTTATTTTCAATGAAGAATACTTGACATTTTGAAAGTTATTTGCTTCCATAATAATGAAACATACTCCCTCTGAATGGTTTTTCTATGCCAAATACTTTTTTTGAACCTATCCACCTTCAGTTTTTGAGTTTCAACATGAAAACGCAAGTAACAACGTCAGGCGACAGCAATTAGCTATTTCAGATCATTGAGGATTGTAGGCGAAAGTTACAAAAATGTCAGGTTTGCTAAGCTTTCGAACAATAGACATAACATTTTGGTATAGCTGCTGCATGTAGAGCTTGAAATGTAGAGCGTGAAATCATTTTATCCTGCTAAGAGATCATGATGAAATAATCGGGAGATTACAAAATTTTCTAGGCCTCTTATTTTATCAGTAAGTAATACCTTTTGGTCTTTCCTTAGGAATTGTAATTTTTGCGCTCTCTCGACCCAATACTGAAGACAATGACACATATCAATATCTACTCCACACCGCCAGTAAGTATATGAAAAAGACCCAACCCCACTTCATTAATAACTATAAAAATATTTGATTTTTAATAACAATATTATTATCTTACGTAAGTTTTGTAGTTATAGACAGCCGCCACTCAGTAAATTATAGAAACGAAGATCTAAGTTAAGATATTCTCTATATTTACTTACATAACCTCAAACCGATTCACTTTCATGCATTAATATTATGTATAATTAATGAAAAATAGACTCATCATGATATTAACTATAATAATATTTAATTTCTAATGGTAATAATGTCATCAAACCACCTCAAGTTTTGCAGATTTGAATATCCAATACACAGCTGTACTCACAAAATTATACACTGCAGAATTAGATCTGTAAATTATTTTAGTAAGTCTTGAAGTCTTTAACAACCAACTGAGTTTGAGCTCTAAATATGTCGGCAATCCTCCAGGTCATGGCCTTCGTGTAATAGCCTATTGTTTATTGCAGTGTGTGCTTTGTTTTATTTTGAAATGCAATTAGTTCTCAAAATTGACGACAGATGGATTTTGGAAAATAGGAAAATTATGTTGAAAAATTGACATTTCACTGAAAACTACTATTTTTCTGAAAAACTTTAAGTTCCAAGCTTCAAAATGAGGGGTCATTTATTCAAATCCTTTCAGCCGTTGTCCCGTAATTTCCATTACCAGTTCAAATTATATATATACAGAGTGTTTCAAAAATACGGGGCATAATTTCAGGTGTGTATTTCCCACATGTAGACATGTTGTCATTACAGAAGATGTTAAAAATGTCCACCTCCTGCTTGAATACAGACATCACATCGATGTCTTATTGACCTGCGAACACGATCCCAAACTCCAGGAGTATTGCGTATGTCCTCAGAACATGCCACAATTCGATTCCGAAGGGATTCCAAATCAGGCACCGGAGACGAATAAACCAATGATTTTAAATGACCCCACATGTAGAAATCGAGAGGGTTCAGATCAGGTGAGCGTGGAGGCCAAGGAATTGGGCCACCTCTACCTATCCATCGATCAGGAAACCTTCGATCCAAGTACCTACACAACACTGAATGTAACCTTCGCCTCGGAATGAACTGTCAGAGTGCCCTCTTAATGTCTCCTTTGACGGCAACGACCTGCGGAAAGAAAAATGTTCCGGTGAATTTCAATGTTGTGAAGGCCATAACTCCGAAATAAAGCATTTCCGGACACATGTTGTAATGAACTATTTTGATTGTCTACATGTGGGAAATACATACCTGAAATTATGCCCCGTATTTTTGAAACACCCTGTATATAGATATTAACCTGTTGTATCCTATACGATACATTGTGAATTTAAGGGTTAAGGTGCATAGAGGCTCGATAATATGAGATGGTGTAATCGGCACCACGCACCAATAAATTTTATCTCCAGGAAAGACGCGATATTCAATTTGGCAGGAAGCTGAATGAACTTCGAAACCGTTATAAAAGTTTGGCAGCCAGAAAAATCCCAGCATTTCTCGGGATTGAGTCCGTACTTTAATCAGTTGCTGTAATTTAATTAGTTATTTAATGACGCTGTATCAACTACTGGGTTATTTAGCGTCGGTGGAGATGGAATTGGCGAGATGAGAGTGAGATGGAATTGCCTAACATTGGCCTTAGATGTAAAACCGAAAATCCCACCTAGGTAAACAGCCCCAGCGAGAATCGAACCCACGCCCGAGCGCAACTCCGGATCAGCAGGCAAACGCGCTACCACCTGAGTTACATCAGTGGCGAGTTGCTATTATTATTATTATTATTATTGTCATAATCATTAATCATTATAATTATTAATGTCTGATTGAGGTTCTGGCTGATTGTACATCTATTATCAGACAGGATATCTCACTTGATAATATGTGTCGAACAATTTTATTGTTTGTATCATCTGAAGAAGTAAAACGTTACAGTCAGCGATGTAATGGAGGGGAAAGGAACTGACCATCCTATCCCCATTATCTCCTGGCTTAGTGACTCATGAGTGAGGCCTTATTGGATGTCACTTATGAGGTTACAACCTGTCTTCGGGCAGTTGAGAGAACTTGTAGACAAGAGGAGGTTCATTGCCGTCCTCACATAAGCCCTAAATCGGTCTCTATCCTGAGTAAGATTAATCCAGTCCCTACCATCATATCCCACCTCTCTCAAATCCATTTTAATACTATCCTCCCATCTACGTCTCGGCCTCCCAAAGGTCTTTGTCTCTCATGTCTTCCAACTAACAGTCTACATGCATTTCTGAATTCACCCATACGTGCTACATGCCCTGCTCAAACGTCTAATGTTCCTAATGTATCCTAATTATGTCAGGTGAAGAATACAATGCGTGCAGTTCTGCGTTGTGTAAATTTTTCTCCATTCTCCTGTAACTTCATCCCTCTTAGCCGGTAATAAGTTTTATTTCCTAGCTTTTTTTGAAAACCTTATTCTTGAACAATCATATTTAATTCTTTTTTCCTCTCTCAAAAGTGAAAGTCCAAGTTTCACAAGTGTCATAAAGAACAAATGTGTTCTAATATAACTGTTTTATAAATTCTAACTTTCAGTGAAATTTTTAAATTGTACTGTGATGACAAAAATGCGTCAACCGAATAATAAGTGAAAGACATTTCCCATATATTTATTCTGCGTTTAATTTTTCTCGTTAAACTGAGTGTTATTTATATTTGTTACTCTTGCTCTAAGATATTTTAATTTTTCAACCTTTTGCAGTGTAAATAAATACATACATACATCAAAGGATAAATTTTCATTATTTATACTTACATTTCTTACTATGTTCCAGTCACGAGACATAATCATATACTTGTTTTTTCAGGATTTACTTCCAAACCTATTTCCTTACTTGTTTCAATCGTTTGTGGATTTTCTAAAATTTCCGTGTTTTCGAAACCCATAAAACAACAAAATAATCGTTTGTGGATTTTCTCCTAACATATTCACATCATCCACATAAACAAGCAGCTGATGTAACCCGTTCAATTCGAAACCTATAAAACAACAAAATAATTACTATTATTATCATTATTATTATTGTTATTATTATTTCACAGTCATATGAAAGGTCGTATTATTTTCGTAAGCACAAGAATACCTTACTTTTAAGTTTCTTATATCAGTAGCTCTTGCATTAAGTAAGCTTTCGCAAAGACAGATTTGAGGATAATAACCAAATATACCTGATACAGATTGTACTTCAAATTGCAAAGTTCCTCAGTATGTGAGCAGGTAAATGTCATGCTGAATTCTTGGCCTCATCTCGTCAAATAACGTATCTCTCTCATCAATTCCATAGATGCAAAGTACTTAGTAACTGGTACAGCGTCGTTAAATAACATACTAAAATAGCTATAGTCTATTAGTTTTCATAGACAATTACATTATTATCGTCAGTGCTGTAAGAATCACAACTATTGTCAATATCGCTACTGCTATTGTCATCACCAGCATCAGAGTTACTTTAATTATTTCCTGCCGTCAGTTCCATGGACCACTTGAACACACGCCCTTCAAGAATGCAAGTCATTCATTTCCCGTTTAGGGTTACGTAATGTCGATATACACAGCTAAGAAAATCAACAAGTTAGAAAGTAGCGGTATCAGGAGTCCCAAGTGCGTACAAGTACCCAGGGAGAGTATTGGATTCAGGCAATTAAAGTGCGATAATGAATTTGGTACAAGCTTCCGTTGCGAACCTGGGAATCACGCAACTGAATAACCACTTTATGAACGAATATATGGATTTTAGGCGATCAGTTAAATCCGAAAATCAGCCGTGGCGAGAACGTGACTCGCGAGACATTGTGGCTCGCAGTGACAGCTGTGCATTTCGCTTGCTTCTAACCTCCGCCAACCCCCACCCTCTCACTCACTGGATTCAAACTCCGTTCCATTTGTATTTGTCTCTGACCTGCGAATGGCATGTCTCTCTCTCTCTCGAAACCATGTACGAAAGTTCCAAGTAGGATGGGAGGACGCATTTTTGCTGTCAATATGTAGAGAATGTTAAATGTATGATTTATTCACCACCACCATCATCATCATCATCATCATCATCATCATCATCATCATCATCATCATCATTATCATCTCTGTACGTCGACCCTTTTTCAGCAGATGTACGAATAATGCGGTTAGCTCTTCAATTTGAACTCACTGATTTACTATGTGATGTCAAATGAAAGCTAGATGTAAGGACTTGACAAACGTTGAACTTTTCAAATCTTTGCCAAAAAATAAATATCCGAAGCTTCGTTCTTTCACTTGCTCTGTTGAAGCCATGTTCGCTGCAACTTACGTTTGTGAAAAATTATTTTCAACAATGAAAATAGTAAAAACCAAATTTAGATCACGACTGACAGACAAATACCTTCGTGATCAACTACGACTGGCAGTAAGTGACATAATTCCTGATTTTGAAACTTTGTCGCAGAGACATTCTGAAGACAGTTAATTTTAGGTTGTGATAATGTTCATTTATTGTTCATTTCTTTCTTCGTTACACGTACTAAACATTAGTTTGTAGCCATGTACTGTGCTTGACGGAAGAAAAATGAAAATCCGTTAATAAGTCACATAGTTGTTTTACTTCCCCTTCGGGT
Source organism: Periplaneta americana (assembly GCA_025594305.2). Classification (NCBI taxonomy): domain Eukaryota; kingdom Metazoa; phylum Arthropoda; class Insecta; order Blattodea; family Blattidae; genus Periplaneta; species Periplaneta americana. The sequence continues at coordinate 188,737,966 of JAJSOF020000001.1, read as the reverse complement.
GTCCGCCTCCCTCCATAGGTGCTATGCACATTGCAGGTTACACAGTGGCTCGGCGCACGATTATATTTTCGCCACTGCTGCCGAAATTTATGATGCCTGCCTTTTACAATCCGTCACTCAGCAATGCTGGTCTACCGGTCTACTCGTATGGGTCCGGAAATTACTGTCTCTGGAGTGGAGTGAGGAGTTGAGGGGTAGTCTGCATGACTCGATTGAGGCATTAATGTCCATGCCTAGTCTACATCTTCCCATTTTGTGAACCCCCCCTCCACGTGGATGTATTCTTGTGCAAGTAGATTTTCTATATTTTGTTTCGTTTCGGAAATATTTGAGGTCACAAAGTAAGATGAAACACTATATATATTCACGGGAAGAATTTGAGTTGAGAGCATGAAGCATCCAATGTGAAATAGTACTGTATGATTGTGGAGAAAGAAACGCATACTTCGTCTACTCATATGGTCTCATTGTACTGCAGCCAATCGCCGGTAAATTCTGCCTGCAACTCTCTTATTGAAAGGTAGGATTTTATCACGTACTCTAATCAAAGAGCAAAGAACTATTCACTCTCTGACGTTACTCTTCAATATTGTCCAGAACTCTAACCCTAGCTACTTAGGTTCTCGTTTTCAACATTTGTCCTCATATCACGAAATAGATACTCGCTCACAACACCATATCACACTCTCCATTCCTAAACACAGAACATCCTTCTACTCTTCATCTTTCACCGTCTCTGCAGGTCATCTCTGGAACTCTCTACCACAACATGTCTGAGAATGTCGGAAATTATCTAGTTCCAAAAATAAACTAGCCATAATTGCACTTTTTCAATTCAGATTTCTTTCAATTACAAGTCCTTTTTTGTGAAAAGTATGTATATTTCTTTTCTTCCTTTTTCTTCCATTTTTTTATTATCATGCCGTTTTTATTGTGAATTTATTTAAAATTCGTATTTTCTTCTTTTTTATTATTATTATTTTATTACATTCCATTTGTTGTATTCTTCCTTACGTTTTCCCTATTAACCATTTGTACTAACTGAGCTGCTTTTATTATAGCCTATTCCAATCTTTAGATCTGTATTTTACTTTCTTTTTTCTATTATGGTACTATTTTCATATTGTTTAGTGTCGATTTTGTTATGCTATCATTTTTGTAATATATTAGTATTCTGTTCTTTAACTTTTTGTTAAATTTTCACTGCTTGTATACTTTGTGACTTGGTAGAGTGTAAGAGAAGGCCCTATGGCCTTAACTCTGCCAGTATAAATAAATAAACAAACAAATACATAATTAAATAAACACATAAATAAAAATAAATAAATACACACATATATAAATAAATAATTAAGTAATTAATTAAGTTAATAAATAAATAAATAAATAAATAAGTAAATAATTATGTAAGTTAATAAATAATTAAATAAATAAATACATAAATAAATAAGTAAATACATAAATAAATAATTAAACAAATAAATAAATAAGTAAATAATTAAGTTAATAAATAAACAAATACATAAATAAATAATTAATTAAATAAATAAATAAGTAAACAAATAAGTAAATAAATAAATAAGTAAATAATTAAGTTAATAAATAAATACATAAATAAGTACATAAATAAATACATAAATAAATAAATAAATAAATAAATAAGTAAATAATAAAGTAAGTTAATACATAAATAAAGACATATATAAATAAATACATAAATAAATAAGTAAATAAATAAATAAGTAAATAAATAAGTAAATAAATAAATAAATAAGTAAATAAATAAGTGAATAAATAAATAAGTGAATAAATAAATAAATAACTAGATAAATAAATAAATAAATAAATAATCTCCTTTCCGAGAAAGCCATGTAAAGCAGCAACTTTGTGGGATGGAGATTACATAAAATTAACTTGTCGGAATGTCGTTTGATACAGAAACTAGACTTGTGCCGCTGTTGCGCAAAGACCTGGCGCACCTAGCCGTAACAGCGCACATTGAGATGCAAATCCCAGAGCATGGTCTGCAGTATGTGACTCGAAATCGTGCGGCGGTGCCTTCGTTTCTTTTCAAAGCTCCACATTGTCTAGAAGGAATAATAAATTGAAAAGAATTAATGAGGAAAAATGTGAGGCAGCACTTCCTGGTATCCTGCCTTATGCAGGCAGGTCATTACTACTCTAACTGGACACAAGAGGCACTGTTGTGCCTGGTCGACAAACTGCCAGTTCGAAGCCGGTTCCTTTGAAAGCGACAACACAACCCCCTCCCTTACGTCTAATAATGTTATTCAGTAATGTCAATTGAGAAAACCGAAAGACAGGTTTAAAAATGTTAATTGTATGTACCGGCTTTTCTCTTGTTATTATACTCGTAACAGAAATAGATTTTCATTATCTGCTGAAATAATAATTTAATTTAAACATTTTATAGTATAATTACAAATAACCCGATTAATACATTAATTAAATGAACAATTGTTATGAAAGAGTGTCATTTTCTTTAGATACGATGAACATGGAATTAGAAGATGTGGATCTGAAAGTAAGATTGCTGGAAATGTTGCTGCAGTACGTGAAGATCTCAGGACAACCGTTATAGGCATTGCCACAACGAGGTTGAAACTCTTGCACACGTCCTGGGATCCTGTCCGCAGGGCGAAGGTCTGCGAAACGCTAGACACCACCAAGTACGATCAATTACAGCCACTGCCCTTAAAGATGCCGATTACAACACCTTTGAAGAAGTACATGGTCTCTCCGTCACTGGCAGTTCACGGCGCATAGATATAATAGCTTTCAGGGAATCTACAAGATCTGGATTCATAATTGATCCCACTGTGCGTTTCGAAACGAATGAGGAACAGCCAGCAGAAGTAGATAAGGAAAAAAGAATATCTACAATCCTAGCATTCCATATTACCTTCAAAAGTACCAGCTAGGAGAGCTTGAAGTAATCGGACTTCTGGTTGGAGCAAGAGGTACCGCTACTGTCTTCATGAAAGATGTGTTTAAGAGGCTTGGAATACCTACATCTATTATTCCGATTGTAACTTTAGCTGCATTGAAAGGATCAATTGCTCTCCTGAAGCATCACCTATATTCGAAATGAAACCAAGTTCATTAGCATTCTTTAGTTTTTTGTAACACTTGCCTCTCTAAAACTAGGTATATTTCCACCAATCACAAAATGTATTTGCAGCTATGTACTTGTAGGAGTTTCATTGTCAAAACAAAATCAATGGTTCACTGAACTTGTAAACATTTATATGGTTAAGTACTCTTTGTCCCTTGTGGCAGCTCACGAATAGTGAGAAGATTTCTAAATTAATAGTACAATGGATTCATATTGATGGATTTACGTGGAAACAGTTGGCGATATTGACTAAACAAAAGAACGACCATGCGATGAATTTATAGTGACTATTACACTCTTACTACGTCATACTACTTTTGACCAATAAAACGGTACGCAAGGACGTATTTCAACCAATCATGGCTGCTTATCGCACAATTTTATCGCGTCCCTAGCATTTGTTTAATTTTATCGCGTCCCTAGCATTTGTTTAATTTTATCGCGTCCCTAGCATTTGTTTCTTTGTTTGCCAACATTTGAAACTGCGCTGGTCTGACGTCAAAAAAAAAAAAATATATATATATATATATATAATTACAAACCACTCCAGTCGATGCACAGCAGTTTCAAATATGACTCGCATTGGCATTCAAGAACAAGAATTAATAAAAATCACTGATCATACCTATGCATCTTCTGAAATCCGATTTACAAATAAATGAAGAGCACCATTCGGAAATCCTGAATAAGTTGAATACACCATGTAGGCCTAAATCAACGAGTTCCACTTCTATTATGCACACGTCCAATATAACATCAATTGAACCACCAACCACATTCAAATTTGAAAATTGTACATTCAATAATTATTCCTTTTAAAATTATTCATTCGGAAATTCTGAATAAGTTGAATACACCATGTAGGCCTAAATCAACGAGTTCCACTTCTATTATGCACACGTCCAATATAACATCAATTGAACCACCAACCACATTCAAATTTGAAAATTGTACATTCAATAATTATTCCTTTTAAAATTATTCATGTTTATTTTTTATGTCATCGTCGTTAATTAAAACTTTTCTAACACTTGTGTATATTAGTTAGGTTATGTTATAGCTTCTGCTCTGAGAGGATAAAAGAACTTCTGCTATATGATATTATGGATAGTCACGTATCAGAGATTGTTTAATATTAAGATTTATTGAATAGTAATCATTACAGTGTCTGTATAAAGACACTACCGCCATCTAGCATGCATCTAGCGTAATATTTGTAATGTTGAGATGGTACAATAATACATTTGAAGACAGTTGTATTTTCGTAAGTCAATTAATATTTTATTATATTGGAGTACTTCGTTACTTCTAATCTTTATATACTTTCTTCTAATCGTGTAATAGTCAATTAAATCCCACTCGAGTTTTGATTTTCTCTAGATAAATCAAAACCACTAGTGAGATTACTGTTGATAAATCGAGCTGAAGAAATTATCGCGATGTATGACTGTGATTGGTTGGAATTAAAAATTTCATTACACTTCATTGGCCGAAAATGGAATAACGTCATATAAACGAAATAGTCGTAAATAATATTGGGGTTAGCAATTTAGAACTGTCTTGTATTCTGCGACCAAAAAACTTTTTTTTTTTTTAACAAGTGAAATCGTAAAAACAAGCGTATTACAACTCGACGCATTTTCGCCAGGATGACATGTACGTACAGTATAATTGGGCACTTTAATCACGCGTCCAAGAGAAGAGTAGAACACGTTTGAAAGCAAATCTTTTCTACTCAAGTGAAATGCAAGTGCGACCCGAATCTGTTCATTAAATCACACTTGAAAGAGTTAATGAATGGAATGGTGGATACGTCAGTGTCAATACTACATTGGCGCGTTACTTTACTCATTTCTTAGGCTAATTCTTCATCACAGGCGCCTCTTAGACTCATTTCTATGAGATTTAACTTGGTCAAGGCGAATAAACTCGTTACTGCTGGCAGCAACAGAATTCATGATAAATCAATCAGAAAATAAGACTCGTTTATTTCATAGAAATACAACAGAATAAGGAACATAACAAAATTAGAAATACTCTATTTTCGGAAATACATAACATTAATTTATAATGAATACACTGTTGGAAAGAATAGACTTTAAAGATGAGCAAGAGTTTTATTATGTTTTTTGAGGCTCAATTAAAATCTTATGGAGGTCAATACACAATGATGCGAAAAATGTGGTTTTTGAAGACAATTCATTATTTCAAAATCCAGAAACTGAATATTGATAAAATTAATATTAATTAATGCTATTTGAAATAATCAAAAATAAAAATGATGCTCTATGTGACCGCCATTTGCCCGCACAACCATTTTAGGCGTCTTCTCCATTGTCCAACAGCACTGGATATCTGTCTTTGATCAAGCCGGTCCCAACATTCAAGAAGGCGTTGTGTTAAATGTTCAATATTACGAATTCTTGTTTTGTAGTAAACTGCTTTTTGTAGTTGACTCCATACAAAACAGTCCATAGGATTATAATAATAATAATAATAATAATAATAATAATAATAATAATAATAATAATAATAATAATGATTTATTTTAGCTGGCAGAGTTAAGGCCTTCTCTTCCACTCAACCAGCAAAAAGTATATATATACATATGCATGAACTTACAAAGAATTCAACAATTTGATTTAGATTAGAGTTACATGTATACAAGAGTTATTTACGAATTAAACAACAAAATACTATGAACTATTAATTAAACACTGAAATAAACTGTGTAGCAGAATTAAGTTAAAATACATAGAATGTTAATATATTTAAAATTAAGATTTCGTTTGAAACTCCAGCAGAAACCATCAGAGAATCTGAGAAATGCGATCTTTCACGCAATAATCTCTCAGGAGGGATATCACGTCCGTATCTTGCTAATCAATCGTTGTACACTTGAAACAGACCATTCTCGTTGAACGTAGTTCCTTACAATTTAACGGACAGATAAATTATCATATTGGTGCAAATGTTTAATGAAAATCTTGTCTTCGTTATTAAGCGACCTATTATTCACAAAATGAGAACTCAAAACGGAAGAAAACAAATGATGATAGCACAACAAACGGCTTGGCCTGCTGAATTCGTAAGACCATAATGCTTAGTTCGGCATAAACGATCGACTTTTCACTGCCTTACAAAATATAAAAAATAATGTTTAATAAATGGTAAAAAATGAAATATTACAGTACTTTCCCGATCTACAAGGACTGTGAAATTTGCCAAATGAAACCATTAGCTACTGGAGTATATCCATTTAAATTTTGTGCCTTTTTAGCCCATATATATAAGTCTGTGTGTGTGTTTCATTCCATGTACGTATGTTTTACTTCTTTAAGGTCTTGGCATAGAGGTAGCAGATACACTACTTCTTTCACATATCGCCAAAGAAAGAAGTCACATTGTGAGAAGTCTGGTGACCAGGGAGGCCAGAGAACAATAGGACAGATCAGCGGCGATAGGATGTCCAATCCAATGATATTGTAGATTGTTAATTCGGAAATATCTATGAAAGAACCTTTACACTACTGTCACTGAATTTCTTTTCGCAAGCTGCAGCATTCAAAACGATATGTGTTGTGAAGTTGGAAATTTTCAGCAATGTCTCCCTGGCAACAAAAATAAAAAATACGGTCCCTAGTAATAAGTAATTTGGAAGACTGGTTTGTAAACCTAGATAACCAATTTTTATTGGTTTAGTATTGCTTTATGACCGTTGTGCTAAGCGTATGGAGTTAAGGGGTTAGGTACAGCTTACAGCAGTAAAATTTTTGGAAATATTCAACTCTTTTTTCCTCCATTACTATACCTTGTACAATAATGAAAATTGGAATGCATAAAGCACTGTCCTTCTGCTATATGAAAAAAATATTTTTACGATTAAATAAATTATTTATATATATATTTTTTTCAAAATTCGAAATGGGGCAGTTCACTGTACAGTAATGAAGCGTTTCCCTCATAATTCATAAACTTGTTAACTTTTTTTCTCTCTATTTTATTTTATTGCTGGAACTCATGATTACAATATCATGCTATTTCAACTACATTCCTTAATAAATAATATTTTTTTTATTTTGTGTTGGAAGAAAATACTGATATTTGACCATTTTTTAAATAAATTTATTTTCTATCAAACAATCTATCAAAGTTACAGAAGTGATCTTGCATCATATTGTAGATATGACATGCATAAATAAACAAAAAAATTTCATCACAGAATGTTGGATAGTTTTTGAGTTATGTGGAAAACGCTTCATTGCTGCACAGTGAAATGAATTTAAAAAATCTAAGTAATGTTTTTTAAATCGTAAAAATATGTTTTTTTTTCATATAGCAGAAGGAAGGGAAAATACGGGAATTTTACTTGAAGCAAGTAAAGAGATAGGTTTGGAAGCAAATCCCGAAAAGACAAAGTATATGATTACGTCTCGTGACGAGAATAATGTACGAAATGGAAATATGAAAATTGGAAATTTATCCGTTGAAGAGGTGGAAAAATTCAAATACCTGGGAGCAACAGTAACAAATATAAATGACACTCGGGAGGAAATTAAACACAGAATAAATATGGGAAATGCCTGTTATTATTCGGTTGAGAAGCTTTTATCATCCAGTCTGCTGTCTAAAAATCTGAAAGTTCGAATTTATAAAACAGTTGTATTACCGGTTGTTCTTTATGGTTATGAAACTCGGATTCTCATTTTGAGAGAGGAACATAGGTTAATGATGTTTGAGAATAAGGTGCACAGGAAAATATTTGGGGCTAAGAGGGATGAAGTTACAGGAGAATTGAGAAAGTCACGCAACGCAGAACTGCATGCGTTGTATTCTTCACCTGACATAATTAGGAACATTAAATCCAGGCGTTTGAGGTGGGCAGGGCATGTAGCATGTATGGGCGAATCCAGAAATGCATATAGAGTGTTAGTTGGGAGGCTGGAGGGAAAAAGGTCTTTGGGGAGGCCGAGACGTAGATGGGAGGATAATATTAAAATGGATTTGAGGGAGATGGGATATGATGGTAGAGACTGGATTAATCTTGCTCAGGATAGGGACTGATGGCGGGGTTATGTAAGAGCGGCAGTGAACCTCCGGGTTCCTTAAAAGAAGTAAGTAATTTAAGTAAGTAAGTGAGTAAATAAGTAAGTAAGTAAGCAAAAGGAGAATGTTTTACACATAGGCCTACTGATTTTCACTATTGTACAAGATACAGTAATGGAGAAAAAAATGTTGAATATTTCCAAAATTTTACATCTGTAAGCAGTACCTAACCCCTTAAAAGACGGATTTGTTGGATTTATAAAATTTTCTTTCCAGGTACATAGCAACTTTCTACAATTCAGGTTAAGAATTTATCAATGCTGTCTCGCATGTTAGCGATCTTCCTAAAATATTTGTAATATTTCTTCATGAACTTTAAGATGCTATTTTATTTTATAGAGATCTATCTTTAAACCTGTCGTGTAGTACATTCAAATGACACATAATAGTAATATGCGTTACAAGAGCGGTATGTTGACGTTTTCATGTTCGAGGAAAAGATTGAAAAAGCGAAACGTAGTTGAGATTTTTTAATTTCCGAGAACATGAAAACAAACATACCGCTCGTGTATCGTACATTATTTTGTGCAAAGATCGTTTATTACATACCTGAAAGAGGAATTTCTAATTACCTGCAATGAAATCTCCATGTTGGTTTCTGTTTAATGACGCCAACTTCAGAACACCAAAATATCTTTCTTCAACATTGTTGCTATAAAATGTTTTCTGTGTTTACTATATTCCAGCAGGCCGTGATATACGTCTGTCTTTCTTCCCCCAGTCTATAAATGCGAACTAAAACAAACGGTAAGGTTATGTAATGATTTATTTTTCATTTTAATATTTTAACAATATTATTTATATAACATATTGCAGTAATAACATCGGCATCTGGAATCTTGTTGATTTTTTCACGGCTTCCTTAATGTTACTTGTATCAGGAATGCAATAAGTTTCGTGGAGTAGTAGACTTTACTTAGTTTTTGCAAATATTTAAAAACAATAATTAACATTGCAATTTAGGTGAAATTGCAGTGGTAAGTTTCCAATTTATAATTATTACTATGTTAAACGTCTCTAAGAATAATATGTTAAAAGCCTAAAGCAGTAAAATGAATGTCGCGCTTAAGCGGTAAGAAGAGGGAAATTGTTATGTGTGTTACGTTGGGAATACTGAATGTGGTATTTCACACTTACCGCGTATTGGTTCTGTGCGAAAAACAAGCAAATACGCACGATCTCGCACAAAACATTTTAAATTGCGGGCTTTACAGTCACTTACTATATTCTACTGCCCAGCAAGGAGACGGAGAGACTCAGCTAGTATCCTAGCAACGCCTCTCGTTCACCTTTTGTCTGGAGACGTGTTGCTAATTACGCAAGAAGATACTCTGGACTGACATTCACTAATTTGTCGGTTATGCAAATGTGCTGCAGACCCGCGATACAGGTCAGTTTGTGTGTGGAAAGTTCCGCAGCCGACCTAGAGCTTCCAAGTTACGATCTCGCAGTTTTCACAAGCGCTAATCACGAACAACTAGTTCGCACTAGATACTGTGTGCCCGCTGGGCTCTTGCGTGTGGCGCCCTCCTTCGCTTGCAACACTTCAGTTCGCTGATCGAAACAAACATCTTAGGAATTTGAATAATTTCGAAGGAAAAATTGTTCCGAGGCCGGGCACCGAACCCGGAACCTTTGGTTAAACGTACCAACGCTCTACCAACTGAGCTACCCAGGAACTCTACCAGACACCGATCCAATTTTTCCCTCTGTAACCACAGACCTCAAAGTGGGCTGACAACAGTCAAACAACCAACATTGAGTGCACACTAACTCTGTGAGATTTAAATTGTGGTTTTCTGTTAACGAATAGTGACGTGTATTATGCAAATCAAGCTTTCAGTTGGTAGAGCGTTGGTACGTTTAATAATAATAATAATAACTTTAATAACAACCTGATAATTTAGCCTGGTTTCTTTTCGTTATTTCTGGACCTGTTATACATTTCCTTGGGCGTCCTCTCTCTCCAACCGGTAATACGTTCTCTTCCATAATATTACGCTTACTAAATGCTCAATTACAGGCGCTAAATTCACTGATATATTTATAAAAATAACAAGGCAATGCAAGATACTCATCCACAACCCTTTCTACACAACAAGAAGTGGAGAAGCGGGAGGGAAATACTGATCGGTGATTGGTCGAGAAGGGCTATACAACAGAACTCACAAGATCCAGTGGATCATGAGACTTTTGACAAAACCGGGAAGTTTGTCGTCAGTTTACACAAGCATCATGTAAGAAATGTGAAGTAAGTTATTTTACGACGCTTTATCAACAGCTTAGGTTATTTAGCGTCTGAATGAGATGAAGGTGATAATGCCGGTGAAACGAGTCCGGGGTCCAACACCGAAAGTTACCCAGCATTTGCTCATATTGGGTTGAGGGAAAACCCCGGAAAAAACCTCAACCAGATAACTTGCCCCTGATCGGGAATCGAACCCGGGCCACCTGGTTTCGCGGCTAAACGCGCTAACCGTTACTCCACAGGTGTGGACAGAAATGTGAAAAATTAACCTCTGAATCGTGTTATACGCAGATAACCGCATGGGAATATAGCAGTGTCTCAATTTTTCATTTTTTGGAACATGTGAGTTATGATTCTCTACAATTAACCAGATTTTTATTTTACGACAAATTTTAGAAAAAATGAAGGAATTTTGTATCCCAATTCATCTGCTTTTTATCGATTTTAAGTGTGCCTATGATAGTATTAATAGGGAAAGGCTCTACGTGGCAATGGAAGAATTGAATATCCCAACTAAATTAATTAGAATGGTTAAATTGCTAATGAGTAACACATACAACCAAGTTAAAATACAGAACCTAACATCGAAACCATTCCAAATACACAATGGAGTTCGTCAAGGAGATGCATTAGCATGCCTCCTATTCAATACTGCATTGGAAAGTGTCGTCAGGAAGTCTGAAGTGCAAACACGGAGCAATATTTTTTATAAATCCACACAAATATTGGCATTTGCGGATGACATTGTCATTATTGGCAGATCCGTGAAATATGTAAAGCAAGTGTTCCTTTCCTTGGAACAGGCTGGAAAAGAAATAGGCCTCATTATCAACGAGAGGAAAACAAAATATATGTTGGCAGATAATGGAAAGATAGTTGACAAAATAGACAGCCTGCAGATATCAGATTATAATTTTGAGAAAGTTGACAACTTTACATATTTAGGATCAGTGGTCACTAGCGATAATAACATGTCCAAAGAAATCTCTAATCGATTAATGAAAGCAAACAGAGCATATTTCGGCTTGAAATATCACTTTAGTTCGCATGCTCTATCCAGGAAAGTAAAAGTTATTCTTTACAAAACATTAGTGAGACCAGTTTTGACATATGCGGCAGAAACGTGGTCAATCTCCAAAAATGATGAAAAAGACTGGAGATTTTCGAAAGAAAGATTCTGCGAAGGATCTATGGCCCAACATTTGAGGAAGGTCTCTGGAGGAGGAGATGCAACTATGAATTATATAGACTTCTAGGAGAGCCAAATATAATCAATACAGTTAAAACTAGCAGATTGAGGTGGGCAGGACATGTAATACGCATGGACCCAAGTGAACCTTGCAAAAAAATTGTAATAACAAATCCGGGAGGTCAGAGAAGACGAGGTCGACCGCACTTGCGATGGATTGATGGAGTGGAAGAGGATGCCAGAAAGTTGGGGTGCAAGAATTGGAAGGCTGCTACACAAGATAGAGACGGATGGCGACAATTACTAAGGGAGGCCCAGGCCCACCATGGGCTGTAGCGCCAATGATGATGATGATGATGAGTTATGATTCTAACCGAATCATTTATATGTGGAAACAGCGTTTACAAAATATTCCATTCGTATCATCTTGAAACATTTATCCATATAATTTTAAACTGTAGCAGATTGGCAGTACTGCTTCTTACGTCGCGAGAAACTCCACCTCAGAGAAAAAATTGTACAGCACTGCAGCACGTGAATTGTTGTATTAGTTATGGAGCCATCTTGATGAGTGATTCCAGTAGTGGGTTACTGGGAAATTTACTGCGTTAGTGTTTGATGGACTTTTGAACTGACGTGCCATACGTTTCACCGGAATCATGAGTGGTGATTTGGTATATGTACGTAGGTACAAGGAAATACTTTTAGGAAGGTAAATAAGCGTACATCCGTCAAATACGCAATACAGTACTTGCACAGTTTCGATCGCTAAAAGCAATTTTCAGATGGTGACAGTTACATAAATCCGCCGCAATTCTCTCTCACTTCTACGGCCATATCAAGGTCAACGATCAACGTCGGCAACTTCTCTGACACATGTTTTGTGCGTGTAGCCTAAACGGAACTGCATAGGCGGTAACTTGAAGATGGGTTCAAAAATAAACATCCTGTTTCAACAAAGGCATAGCGACTGTTATTAAATTCAGATTATCTTGATTGTGCTCCTCTATTCAACATCGCAATTACCACTAACTCCATGATGTTCAAGAACTTACATTACCATCAAGTACACACACGACTGACAACAATGTAAGGAACTCATTTTTATTTATTTTATTTTTATTTGGCTAGAGTTCGTTATAATCCAACCAAGCGAACTGGCGGATCAACTGAGGGCGCTTGAAGCAATTATTGTTGTTTTGGCCTAGTTAATGCGATGCAGTCTGTATCTCGACACAACTGATCGTAAATATATATATGTACAATAGTTAAAACCATATGAAGAGTCCACTGCAAGAATGATGGATATCATTTGGAATACATTTTTCAGGAGAAGCAATTGAAAGTTTGAAATGCTTAGGGCTCATAGCTTAACTGTGATTTTCCGATCATTTCCTGGACAACGACTATCAGTGCTAATGCCATATAACTCTGTATGCACATTCTATATGTCTTAAGGGGACACTCAACTATATTTTGGAACTTTTTAACTTTTTTCCTATTTGACCAATCTTTTTCAAATTTGGAGAAAAAGTTTAATATACACATGGAAAGTAACATGCAAAATCTCAGTTCATTAGATCCAATACTTTTCAAAATAAAAAATATTTCAATTTTTAATCAATCATTAATTGAAATATCACTTTTAATTATCATTTTTATTTTTTTGGTTTTGTGCATTTGACTGTGACTTCTCAATGAATAGGGCAAGAATTCTGCGTATTGATTTACTTCTGTCACGTACATTAGTGTAGAAATTTAATTTTTCATTTCTATGACACTTTTTCTGCAATTTTTAAGTTGAGTGTCCCCTTAAGCTATGCATTGACAGTCTTGGTTCATTTTCGACAAGAAAGTGACATCCATCATTCTTGCAGTGTCTTCATATGTCTTACAATATCTATAAGTTATACATCTTGATTACACAACTTTTAACACTGTATCACTTCGGAATATGTATGTTAAGACTTTCCCAATACCTTTCGATTGCAGTGACTCAATTAACTTATTATTCCCAGAACATGAATTTTACTTTTACTTTTTTCTGACATAAGAGTCGGAGTCTAAAATCTTTTAAGTACATCCTCAGAACTGGTCGTTGTAGGTCTTGGATTCTCTTGTCCTGTTTCCTGTGAGGTGTGTTCGTGTGGCATAGTGTAGAGTCAAAGAGAGTGTGTGTTTTGAAGTTGAGTTGTGTGTTGAGAATTTCGTTGGGGTGTGTTTTCGTGTGTCTGTATATTTCATATTGTTCTAGTGTGTTTAGTTTCTGGCTTTTTGGTTGGATGTGTAGTATTTCCATATCTGTGTTGATGTCTCTGTGGGTGTGGTTAGCATTTGTGATGTGTTCCGCATATGTGGAGGTGTTTTGTAATTTTGTTATGGCTGTGATGTGATCTTTGTAACGTGTTTGAAACGATCTGTCTGTCTGTTTCGACCTATTTATGGGTCATCTTCAGAACTGGTCGTTGTTGGCCTTGGCGCCTCTTGTTCTGTTTCCTGTGAGGGTGTGTTCGTGTGGTATAGTGTAGAGTCAAAGAGTGTGTGTGTTTTGAAGTTGAGTTTTGCCTGTCTGTCCTATGTAGAAGTTGTACCTTTAAGTTATATATATGTACAGTAACGACAAAAAAACGGATCCATCTTTGTAGCTGATTTCAGAGCCTTGTTCACTCCAGAGCACGATAGACTGGTAACTAAGACTTTCGTGGTTCGAATCCTGCCAGGGAAGGAAACTTTTTTTTTTCCTTATTCAAATTTATTCCGAATACTTTTCGATTGCAGCGATATTTTACTACTTGATTAATTTATTCCCAAAACATGAATTTTACTTTTATTTTCCTGACATAAGAGTCGGAATCTAAAATCTTTTAAGTACAGTCTACTTAGAAATGTTTTTATTGAACAAAACTAGACTCTATCGGAAGTTTCTAAATAGTCTTAAATGACCAAGTTGTTATTTTTTTCTCCTCTCTCTTCTTTTTTTTTTCCTTTTCCTTTTTATTATCTTGATATATTACTTAATAATTTGTATTTGTATGCCATTGAGTACGACTCTGCTAATCAACATTTTATGTCTTGTAACCCACATGTATTTTGCTATTAATATATTCACTGTATACTATATCTCAAGTGAATTAATCATCGAATATATCTCGAGCATTTTAGGTCTTATAAATTGTGTGTGTGTGAGTGTGTGTGTGTATATTCCCCTTGTGTTATGTAACTGATTTTGATTATGTGTAATTTTCTACTTTATTTCATATATTATGTAACTGGTCTTGACTATTGTAATTTTCTACTATATTTTATGTAATTTCTAAGGTATTTTCTTTTGTGTTGTTTTGTAATCTAATTTTGTATTTCATGTATATTATTGAAACCTGCTTGAGTGGAAGAGAAGGCCTTATGGCCTAGGGTAGTATAAAATGTGTATATCAATGTTAGCCAATAGAGATACGAGTACCCATGTTGTGACCCTCACTCTGCCAGGCAAGATAAAACTACCACTACCACTACTACTACATAACTATGAACTTACCATCAATATGGTATTACAATTTTTGTTACATACAACATGAGCTATTCGCTCTGAAAATCTGCAGGGTTATTTCATTTCCACCCTGTATAAAATATACAATACATAGCAAGCAGATTAATTCAATTTACAAGCAAAAGCAATAAATTGAACAGTTGAATAGAATGTTTAAAAGGAGAAATTTTGTTACTTCTCCTCTGAATTTTCTTCTTGGCCCTTCAAAGTTTTAAGGTAATTAGCAGTGCATTGAAGACCGCAATTCTAGAATAGTGAGATCCTTTTTATAACAGCTGAGACTGATAGAAAGTTTATGTAGATCTGATTTGTGTCTTGTATTAACATGTTGAATTTTCTGATCGGTATTTTTCTTCAAAAGCTCTCGCTACCAATTCCATGACGTTAATGGTAATAATTGGCACATAGTAAGTTAGAAATGGAGATCATTACAGCTCGGATCCAATTTAGTTCCCGATGAATTTGCACAAGATCTTGTAGCTTTTATGGCCCTCATATAAACCGAGTGGTTCCGGCATATAGCGCCATTATGTTGGAGTCATTGAACTTTGCAGACGTTCTGCGAGGTCAGGATTTTATCTCACCTCGCATATTTGAGGCAAAAAACAGTAGATGCTCTTGTATAGTAAACACGTTCTTACAATCCTCGCAGATAGGATCCCATCGAGTGTCAATGTACGGTTAAAAGCACAATTTACATCGAATCGTTCTATAGCGTTTTAACACATCATATCTAAGAGATGATATTTACACATTTCATTTTCTTAAGGCAACTGAAACATTATAATATATCTCTGTACAAAAAACATATACAGCGTCACAATTTAAGAGCATTTCATAATGTTTAAACATTGTTGTATTACAATGTAGTATTTTAGGTATTGCTAGAAGTATTGATTTGTGTTTTTTTATTTTTCTTTTTTAATCTAGATTAAAATTGCAAGTTTCTTGTTTATGTTAGTTAATTAGTTAGGATAGAATTAATTATGATACTTAATCACTCATTTAAAGTTTGTGTGACTGCAACCTGTGTATATTTTTGTGTGGTTTTACTTTGTTTATAGTGTTTTTTTCTCTCTCTTTATTTCTGTGTAGCTTTACTTTGTATATAGTGTATTTTTTTCTGTTTATTTCTATTATTGTAATTTGTATTCCTGGTGTTGTGGAAGAGAAGGCTGATGGCCTTAACTACACGAGAAGAATAAATAAATAAATGAATAAATAAATAAATAAATGAATGAATAAATAAATAAATAAATAAATAAATGAATAAATAAATAAATGTAATATTTTTATTATAGGTTCCCATCAAATGGATTTCCGTTCGATATCCGACTTAACCTACGTGCATTCTTTTAATAAATGGTTTCGTACAGAACGTTTTCATCTATACTTCAATTGTCTTTTGCTTTAACATTTTTAATGGAATTTTCTGTCACGTTAACCATGTGATCAGAAGTTCGTGTTATTCCTAAGTATAATTTGTAAATAAAGAATATGAAATGGGTGTACAGGCTGAAGGACTTAATGATTTCTATAATTTACATAATAATAATAATAATAATAATAATAATAATAATAATAATAATAATAGTAATAATAAACTTACTTATAAATGACTTTCAGAGACCCCGGAGGTTCATTACCGCCTTGACATAAGCCCATCATAGGTCCCTACACTGAGCAAGATTAATCCAGACCGTACCGTCATGTCCTACCTCCTTCAAATCAATTTTAATATTATCCTCCCATCTACGTCTCGGCCTCCCCAAAGGTCTTTTACCTTCCGGCCTCCCAACTAACACTCTATATGTACTCCAGGATTTACCCATAGTGCTACATGCCCTGCCCATCTCAAAAGTCTGGATTTAATGTTCCTAATTATGTCAGGTGAAGAATACAATGAGTGCAGTTCTGCGTTGTGTAACTTTCTCCATTTTCCTGTAACTTCATCCCTCTTAGCACCAAATATTTTCCTAAGCACCTGATTCTCGAACACTCTTAACCTCTGTTCCTCTCTCAAAGTGAGAGTCCAAATTTCACAACCGTACAGAACAATCTGTAATATAACTGTTTTATGAATTCTAGTTTTCAGTTTTTTTAATCAGATTAGATGACAGAAGCTTCTCAACCGAATAATAACAAGCATTTCCCATATTTATTCTGAGTTCAATTTCCTCTGGAGTATCATTTATGTTTGTTAGTGTTGCTCCAAGGTATTTGAATTTGTCTACCCCTTCAAAGTATAAATTTCCAATTTTTATATTTGCATTTCGTACTATGTTCTGACCACGAGGCATAACTATATACTTTGTTTTTTGGAAATAATAATAATATTATTAATAATAATAATAATAATAATAATAATAATAATAATAATAATAATAATAAATCTATCTTAATATATTAAGGCTGATCAGATTGTAAATGAAAGGAAGAGTTTACTTCATAGGTCAAACATAAGAAATTAATATTGTTAATTTTAGGAGAAATAATATGTCCATATAAACTAACCTTATTCGGCGTTGGAAAATTGGTTTTGACGTCTATAGCTTTATATGTGTACGTATCGTCTGCAACTTACCTGTAAAGAAGAAACAAAAATTAAGTCTCAAGATTACACAAAGCATTATTCATGAAATAAATTAATAAACAAACATAACATTTTTAAGACTGAAAGCAATCACATTTGTCTGCCAACGTTCAACTCCTTGGAAACTACATTATGAAAATGGTGATAATTCAGCAGAATTAATCTCATCTGATAACTAAATCAAATCGTTGACTCGACAGTCCATGTCGACTGTTGGCCTTACGTCCACATGTCTCAGCAGAGGTAAACAGTCATCCAACCAATATGGAGGTAACGTATAAGTAATAAGTGAAATTATCCCAGCAGCCGTTATAGCTAGCTTACGAAACCATATTTCGTTAATACCTGTAGCTCCTTAAATCCTTAAGATTTTGGGTGAGAATTTGTCCCATGCAGTGGCCGAAATTTCATGAAAATTTCTTTCAACATGAGAATCGAAACTAGCGTCCATTCTGTTTCGCTAATCCAAGACATGACGCCTTAGACGACGGGGCTATGGCTTGGAATTTTATCTGATTACATTACCTGATATTTGCTTAAATCCAATCTCAAACGGATTAAAAAGTGTGTCAACTTCTTGGTATTATATGACGACAATGATGAAAAGGCAATAAAATAGAAGTATAATCCGGATTAGAGACGAGAAAAGAGATAGTAACTGACCTAACACTAAGACAGAAATAGTATCGTGATAGTACAATAAAAGAAACACCTAAGAGTATTATTCAAATCTGCTTTACAGGGAGCTTCACCTGAAAGACTAGATTTGCATAATATATACGTCACTGTGTACGTTAACAGAAAACCACAATTCCAAGTCACACAGAGTTTGTGTGCACTCGATGTGGGTCTCTGGCGTTTCGTCAGCCCACGCGAGTTGTGTGGATATAAAGAGAAAAGTTGAGACGGTGTTGGGTGGAGTTCCCGGGTACCTCAGTTGGGAGAGCACTGGTACGTTCAACCAGATGTCCCGGGATCGATACCCGGCCCCGGAACAATTTTTCCCTTGAAATTATTCACCTAAGAGTAACTTCCTCATATTTAGTAAGTGAATTAATTTTCATACTATCAGAATGGGTTGACAAGTGACCCAACTCCATGGTATTACTCCCTAAAATCATTATCTCAAACAAATCAAACATCTAAAAATATTTTTATAATATTTGGAATGGGTTAACAAATGACAGAAGAAAACAGATGCTAAGAACTTTTCTTAACATTTGGCGTAAATAATAACAATAAAACAAATGCTATCTAAGTGTACCTTTCTGTTATTTGGAATGATCCACACTCTACCAGAACGAGATGGCAAGTGACCCACGTTCTCGATGACAATTTAATAATAAAGATCACAGTGACGCGGCAAGTTAGATGCTGTCTTTGCATATCATTCTGTTATTTGGTAAGATCCGTATTCGATACTAGAAGTGATTAATAAGTAGCTTAAATCCATGCAATGTGGATGACGATTGTAGAGATCATGATTAAAGTCCACTGCTTGGTCACCGATGCAGTGGAGGCATATTGACTGTGTGCAAACCTTAGCGTAACAGCATGTTGCAGGCTTTTTTTTTTTAAATTTGAATTGAATTGAATTTCGGAAGTGAGGCACTACGACCCGGCACTTAGACCTTTCACCATTGCACTAACCCTCAAGCTGGCCGCTTTCCCACACCCAAACCGGCTGACTACACTAAGGATCGCCGCGTAACCAGGTTTCGAGCAGGTAAACCCATTCGTTCCTAGGCCAGCCCCATCCGTGCGTCGCCAGTCGGCGTTTGGGGAATGCTGTGGAATGATGACGGAATGGAGAAATGTTGACGGAAAGACGTGGTTACTTAATTCGGGAAAATGGGAGAACCTGAGAAAGATCCCAACTGAGACCTTGTCCGCCACAAATGTCACTACTGATGTTTCAATGTATTAATCACAGTACGTATACCGGTATTACTTTTTTAATCCAGATTTGTAAATGATACGAAAATAATTTCAAAATGTAGTGTAAATGAATGTAAATAACTGTAAATAAATATGAACTGGAACACATCTAATCCGTCATGACGTGAACAAAAATTGATTAAATAAATAAATAAATAAATAAATAAATAAACAAACAAATAAATAAATGAACGAATAAATAAATGAACGAATAAATGAATGAATAAACAAATGAATGAATAAATGAATGAATGAATAAATGAATGAATAAATAAATAAGTGAATCAATAAATGAATAAATAAATAAAAAATAAATAAATGAATCAATAAATAAATGAATCAATGAATAAATAAATAAATCCATAAATAAATGAATAAATAAATTAATTAATAAATAAACGAATCCATAAATAAACTAATCAATAAATAAACAAATCAATAAATAAACGAATAAAAATAAATAAATAACTGAATAAATAAATAAATGAATAAATAAATAAACGAATAAATAAATGAACGAATAAATAAATGAAGGAATAAATAAATGAATGAAATTAATAAATGAATGAACAAATAAATGAACACATAAATGAATAAACAAATAAATGAATAAACAAATGAATGAAAAAAGAAATAAATGAATAAAAAATAAATGAAAAAAGGAATAAATGAATAAAAAATAAATGAATAAATAAATAAATGAATAAATAAATAAATGAATGAATAAATAAATGAATAAATACATAAATGAATAAATAAATAAATAACTCAATAAATGAATCAATAAATAAACGAATCAATAAATAAACGAATCAATAAATAAACGAATCAATAAGTAAATGAATAAATAAGTAAACGAATAAAGAAATGAAGGAATAAATAAATGAACAAATAAATGAATGAAGGAATAAATAAATGAATGAACAAATAAATGAACACATGAATGAATGAACAAATAAATGAATAAAAAATAAATGAATAAAGAAATAAGTGAATAAAGAAATAAATGAATAAACAAATAAATGAATAAACAAATAAATGAATAAATAAATAAATGAATAAATAAATGAATAAATAATAAATGAATAAATAAATAAATAAATAAATGAATCAATAAATAAACGAATAAATAAATAAACGGATAAATAAATAAATGAATAAATAAATGTATCAATAAATAAACGAATCAATAAATAAATGAATCAATAAATAAATGAATCAATGAATAAATAAATAAATGAATCAATAAATAAACAAATAAACAAATAGACAGTACATAAATAAACAAAGAAATAAATAAACAAACAAATAAATAAATAATTAAATGAATAAATAATCCGTATAAATAAATGTAGATAATATGGAAAGCAGTAATCGATAGAGATACACATATTTAAGGTCGAATCTCTTTAATCTGACTTCGCAGACACCAAGTTCCGTATCTCAAAATGTCGTGTAGGGCATCCCCTACTTCCTGTTAAATTTTGTGCACGCTTTTAATGAATCGCCTTGTATAATCGCTCTTTCCTAACTTGTGTTACATGTAACCAAGCACTGTAAAAATAATCATTATACAGCAGATCCGGCCGATTAAAAAATCAGTAATAGAAGCCGTTCCACGGTAGTTGAAGCATGACCTTGGATGCGCAGTGGACGAGAACTCGTCTACTCCACAAGCCTTCCACGTGCTGTCGCCCAGGTAACCTGCGCGAGATGACAGGCCATGCTTCAACTTCGGTGGAACGCCTTCTAAACAACTTCAAAGCCGTAAGAAATTAACAAGCGGTCCAATTCTGTAACTGTTTAATGACGATAAAAAATAATAATAATAATAATAATAATAATAATAATAATTTTATAATAATAACAACAATAATGATAGTAATAATAACGATAATAACAACATGTGACAAAAGGAAAATAGAAACATTCGAAATGTGTTTTGAAGGGCGAGAGCTGGAGTTTCTTTTAGACATAAAAATGAGTGATTACATCAGGAAAGAATTACAAATATTTTATAACTTAAGCGAAAAGATAGAGACAAATAAAAATAATTGGTTGGAAGATATACGAAGGATGACAGAGAATCGCATCCCTAAAAAATTGTTTTATTATAGACTTTCGGGTCAAAGAAATATAGGAAGGCCAAGACAACATTGGAGAAATGGTTTGCCACATACGTATTCCAACAGGTTGTAGAAAGTGTTCGTCAGCCTTGAAGATGATGATGATGATGATGATGATGATGATGATGGTGGTGGTGGTGGTGATAAGATGAATAATAGGCTAATAATTTTAATTATAACATGTCATGATACTCGTATAATATAATATAATATAATATAATATATGAGGCGTTTAGTTGCAAAATCAGATACATCACTAAAACATAATTTTTCAGTATGAAGGAAAAACGTTTGCAAGGAACCAAGGATTTGCAACCAATACTATTCTTTCATCATACAAATCCATGTGATGTATCTGGCTTTGGAGCATAACAGTGTTATAGCAGTTGTAGAATCATATGAAGATATGAAATATAACATTAACTCATTTTCGTAAAAGAAGTGACGTATCTGATTTTGCAACTACACGCCTCAAATATGATATGATATATATGAGATAAGATATAATAAAATAAAATATAATAATAATCATATTATTATTATTATTATTATTATTATTGTTATTATACCAATAAATACATATGTATGAGATGAGATAAGATATAATAAAATCAAATATAATACAATAATAATAATAAACATTGGGATACGCATATTATATATACATGTAAGAAGGCATTCTCTATTCTCCATTCACTAAAAAGATTGTATCATTATCCATCTAAATTAAAACAGACGCTGGTACAGACACTCATTCTACCTCACTTCGATTATTGCGACGTTTTGTTCAGTGATCTCAGGATTGATTCCGCTCAGAAACTACAGCGTGTTCATAACGCGTGTGTCCGCTTCATTTGTAATGTTCGATACTATGATCATATCTCACCTTCTTTCGAGAAGTTATCATGGCTTAGGTTACATGAGAGGAGAAATCTGCACTCACTTTCTGTCTTATATCTAATTATGCACACTTCATCCCCTATTATTATTATTATTATTATTATTATTATTATTATTATTATTATTATTATTATTCGCTCGTTTTCATACTTTCTCTCGCTATCATAATATTAATACTCGATCACAACGCGGTAACACGTTAGAAATTCCACTTCACACATCATCTCTGTATTCCTCATCTTTCACTGTTGCTACCTGTCGTCACTGGAACTCTCTCCCGCCTGAAGTCAAGGGCTGTCGAACATTGAAATCTTTCAAATCCAAGTTAGAAAATTATCTTATGACGAGTTGCCAAACTAACTTACTATTATGACAAGTGTTGTATTGCATGTTTCCAAGTATTCACATTTTTTATGTTCTAGTGATATTTGACTTATTTTATATTTTCCGATAATGGTATATCTATAATGTGATAACTTGAGCTATATAATATATAATCATAATTTTCCTTACTGTGTTTACTTAAAAATATTGTATTCATTGTATGCTTTGTACTGCACTATTTTATTACTACTATTATTATTATTGCTATTCTTATTTTTTATCATTATCATTATTATTATTATCATCATCATCAATAATTGTCTTATTTTTTATACTTTGTATGTCTCATTTATTTTGACCTCATGTTCACATTTTATTTTGCCTTTTCTTTTTTTTCTGTATGTTATATATTGTCTGATTTCTACTTACTTGTTGTTTACATTTTATTATTATTATTATTATTATTATTATTATTATTATTATTATTATTATTATCTTATTCAGTTTTGTGTGTAAAATCGTAGTGTAATTTTTAAATTTGTAGTGTTTTTGTAACGCAGTTTTACTGAACCTGGTTGAGTGTTAGAGAAGGCCGTATGGCCTTAAATCTGCCAGGTTAAATAAAATTATTATTATTATTATTATTATTATTATTATTATTATTATTATACCAATAAATACATACATATGAGATGATATAAGATATAATAAAATAAAATATAATACAATAATAATAAACATTATTATTATTATCATTATTATTATTATTAGACCAATAAATAAATCTTATATAATAATACCTTCCTAATATCTGACAATATCCTCACTCGATTTTTCACTTTCTTAGGTCTTCTTCTTCCTCAGCTTCTGCAGGATATTACCCCACACACGGTTATGATCTTATCTTTGAAAAGTATTTTCGATTCACAATGAACTTAATATGAGTTAGCGATATTTAGAACCGAATAGTAACACAAAAAAACCACATAAAATAGAACTCACAATAATGTCTAAGCTGCGTTGTTTTGTTTTTAAAATCTTCCTTCATTTTCGGTCACATTTCGTTGCTTATGTCACTCTCGCCCTGCATCACTGTGGTTACCTGTGCACACGATGTGTCGGATCGGACTATGATACTGAATGTGATCCCATGCGTTTGTAATGAACCGAAGGAGTTCTCTGTGACGTCAAATGGAACGTCACAACACCTTGAGTATGATCGTTCTTACAGCATCACAAAACTGGAACTGGGGGCATGAGCCCGGCGATTGTTGTGACCGGGGGTTCCTCGCTTCCTCAGTTCCTAGAACGTGCAAGACTGTCCAATGACGCTCAAATGAGGTTACCATTTCTATCGTTTCGCAACTCTTGCTGAGATTCCATCCCACGTAAGTGATAGTTTCCCTCTACTCGTCTTCCAGCAGAATCCCACACAGTGGGCAAATTTCAACCTTTCATAATCGGTACTATTGAATAATGAATTCATACTGTATTATATTATGTCACACGAATTTATATTTACATTATACAATACAGCTAAAATTTTCTCGAATTTTAATTCTTTCTACTTATTTTCGCTAAGAAACTATAGACTATATTCACCGTTTACTCACTGTCAGTTAAATTATTCTCTGTAGGGTATATTCCTCTCTTTTTCTTCTGTAGGCCTACTTTTTCTTTCGCTATTTCTTCTGTACCTTTCTATCCTCTGCCGCTTCTTCTACACTTCTCTCTTCCTCTACTTCTTCTAATCTTCTTCTGTTCTTCCTCTGTTTTTCCTATACTCTTCTTCCTCTATACCTCTCTCTTCCTCCATTTCTTCTCTACATCTATCTTCCCCTGCTTCTTCTTATTCTCCTTTTGTACTTCTCCCTTCCTTTGCTTCTTCTAATTTTTCTTCTGCACTTCTCTCTTCCTCTGCTTATTCTAATCTTCTTCTGTTCTTCCTCTGCTGCTTCTTCTTCTTCTTCTGTACCTTTCTCCTTACCCTTCTTCCTCTGCATCCCCATTCCTCTGCTTTTACTTATATCTCTTCCTCGTCTTCTTATTCTTCGGTACCTTTCTCTTCCTCTGTTTCTCTGTAGGGTAAAGTTGCCTATTTTTTCCTGATACCCCTAACCCCGTGATACTTTTTAAAAATTGAATGTCAGTCAAAGCTTTGCCCTTCGACCATAGCGCCAGACATCTTTCTCGAAAGAGTGCATCTTTCGCCTACATTTGAGACATCGGTGAACTTCCAAGCAAGATACCCAATCCTGTGACATTCAGTGAAAAAAAAACTTATCACGGAATTAGGAGTATCACGGAATTAGGCAACTTTACCCTACCCTTCTTCTTCTGCATCTCTCTCTTCCTCTATTACTTCTGTACTTTTCCTTTCCTTTACTTCTTATTTTCTTTTGTAGCTTACTCACTTCCTCTACTTCTTCTGTACTCTTCTTCCTCTACATCTCTTTCTTCCTCTATTTCTTCTGTGCCTCTCTTCCTCTGCTTATTATTTTTCTTCTGCACCTTTCTCTCTTCCTCTTCTTCATCTCCACTCTTCTTCCTCTACATCTCTCCCTTCCTCCGCTTCTTCTGTACTTCTCTTCCTCTACTTTTTCTGTACCTTAATCTCTTCTCCTGCTTCTTCTGTACCCTTCTTTCTCTACATCTCTTCCTCTGCTTGTTATTCTTCTTCTGTTTCTCCTGTTCCATTCTTTCTCAGCATCTTTCTTTCTCTGTTTATTTTTCTTCTTATGTGCTTCTTTCTTCCTCTACTTCTTCATCCTCACTTCTACGACTTTTTCTTCGCTTGTATTCTTTCCTCTTCTTCTTCTACTGTAGCTGATCTTCTTCTACTACTGTATATTTCCTTCTTTTTCTTCTGTACCTCTTGTTCTGCTACTGTATATTTCCTTCTTCTTCTGTATCTCTCTCCCTCTTCTGTACCTCCTCCTTCCTCTTCTTTTTCTTCTGTATCTCTCTTCTTCTTCTGTACTTTTCTTCTTCTGTTCCACTCTTCTCTTCTTCTTCTTCTTCGCTTTTTTACTTCCTACCATTTCATCGTTAGACATGTAACTTGGTTATCTTATTATCTTATTAACGATCTCAAAATTTCATGTTCCACTATGATCAATTTTGCCATAAAATGATTGATATAGAATATAGTCGCCTCGCGTATCTAAAAGAAAATTTTTAGAGTAATAACTAATAATTCTCCATCTAGTTCTCTAAGGTTGACCTGTATTTTTTAAAACAAATGTATACTTTTAGATCCCTTTTGCCCCATTTACTAACGGTGGCGTAAAGTGTCGGTAATATGCAGTGACTGTGAAAAAAATCGTTCTCGTTTCCTCCTTGTATGCCACGAACCGACAAAATCAGACAGAAATCGAAAGTTGGTCCTTGGGTGTAAAAAGCATTAACTGAATAAGAATGTATCGAACCACGATCAATTGGAATATGAAGGCAATTTAAGCTATTTCTTCGGCACAATGTCATTTCGCCCTTGAATAACCGACAATTTTTATTCATTTTGATGGAGCATTTATATGAAGGCATGGGAATAATTTGTCGTGTTTCTCGCAAGGCTGAATACATTACCCGCCGCATCTGCCCGCTGCAATTACGACCGACACTTGCTCTTCCTGCATCCTGCGCTCCCTGTGCCGGCCTTGGAAAGCTGTAAACACCGCGTTATTCCTCTGTTTGGGAGATTATGCGCTTGTAAATCACGCTCCGTGGATGTCCCTGCGGTAGCGTGTGACTCTAGTGTTCTGTGTCACTGATTTAAAAGGTCTGGGCGGTTATTTGCGACGCCTGAATTGAAGGATCGGAGCATGATTGCTTCCTGGATACGTTTACAAAAAATTTACATCTCCAACTATAGTTTTATAATGTGAAAGTTGTGGGTCCTTGTTGTCCAAGTCTTCGAGTGCCAAGAGATTTATTCCTGAAAATACACGTATAGTAGGCCTAATTACAATTAATTATTAATTACAATATTATGACTAGGTTCACGTACGCTACGTTCCAAATTATGACTCATAATTTAGTGATATAAACCTTATGGGAGCAAGGAAAAATTACTTATAAAATTGTCCCAATGTTTGCAATTATGCATTTCAAGAAGTGAAAGGTTACAGTAACACATACACAACACAACACAACACAAAACACACACACATAGACACACACACACACGAGGTTGTTTTGAAAAGTTTTGCCTCCTAATTTTTATTTTGAAAATGGCTATAGTTATATCAATAAAACAAAAAGTAGGAATTTCCCACAACTTCATTGTTCATATCCATATAATTATTTCTCCTGATAGTCGCCCTGGCGACCAGCACATCTCTCCAAACGGGAGACTAATTTCTTGATATTATAGATTTATTGATTTGTCCTACAGAGTAATATATGTAATATTGACAATTAATATTTGAGGAGAAAAATTTGCTCCGGCGCCGGGGATCGAACCCGGGTCCTTAGTTTTACGTACCAAGCGCTCTGACCACTGAGCTACGCCAAATTCAATCCACAGCACCGGACCGAACCCTCCTCCTTCAATGATTCCTTTGTGGCCTGACTCCAAGTTAGGCATATATGTCACTCAACTGAGTACGCTCCTAATATAATGGCAGTTAATATTGGACATATACGTCAACATATATATATACCTATAGTATACCTATATATATATATACCTAACTTGGAGTCAGGCCACAAAGGAATCATTGAAGGAGGAGGGTTCGGTCCGGTGTTGTGGATTGAATTCGGCGTAGCTCAGTGGTCAGAGCGCTTGGTACGTAGAACCAAAGACCTGGGTTCGATCCCCGGCGTCGCAGCGAATTTTTCTCCTCAAATATTAATAGTTTCTTGATATTATCACTGTAGAATATTTTATTTCGATGACAGAATTACAGCCTCACTTCTATCTGTACTGCAGTGCCAGAATCAAGGGACGGTTCTCTTGGTTGTTCTTTAAGTTTTGAGAACAGATGAACATATGTCACCAGATCGAGGCTGTATGAAGGATGATCAAACACAGTGAAACCAAGTGTCTGCAATGCATCGTTAGAAGTAAAGATGAACAACGATCGAGAAAGCGAGACTAACAGCGCCCGCAAAGCCGAAAACCCGCACGACAATGTTGTATTACGTCGCGTCCTTGACGTAAAGTCTGCTTGTGAGTGTTTCGAGACGTCGAGATTGATCACTCCCGAAGTCCTGAACATCAAGCAGCCCTGAATCGCTATAGTTGTTTATACCTGACAACTTTTATCTACTTTGACAACTGTTATATATGTATAAACAATCAAGTAGCCTATTTGAAACATAATCTCTACCTTTCAGTGTATAATAATCCGTTCCCCAGTCTTTATTTAATTACTAGGCCCTTATTAAAAGGCTAAGGATTTTCTTTTCATATGTTTAAGATCAAGTGTGCAATCTATAATAATAATAAATCTGTAGCCGAAATTTTTCTGGTAATTTTCGATTTTCCAAAAATAATTGGTCCTAACATATATAATTAACCACCCTGAAACCGAAAATCGCTTTTTTGAAATTTTTGTGTATATGTCTGTCTGTATGTTTGTTACCTTTTCACGCGATAATGGCTGAACGGATTTCGATGAAAATTGAAATATAAATTAAGTTCGTTGTAACTTAGATTTTAGGCTATATGGCATTCAAAATACATTATTTAAAAGGGGGTTATAAGGGGCCTGAATTAAATAAATCAAATATCTCGCTTATTATTGATTTTTGTGAAAAATGTTACATAACAAAAGTTTCTTTAAAAATAATTTGCGATAAGTTGTATTCCTTGAAAAATTTTTATAGGACTGATATTTAATGAGATAAATGAGTTTTAAAATTAAAATAACTGCCATCTAAGGCGGTGTATTGAAATGAAAAACAAATGACTTCGTTTATAAGGGGCCTTGGACACAACAATCGAAAGCTATGAAACATAGCCTACAGACAATAATGTTTCTGTGTTTGTATGAAGTAATATCGGAAGCTAAATTAACCGATTTGTATAATTAATTATTATTTCATCATTGGAAAGTGTAGTTTCTCTGGATGGACATAAAGCTATAATGTTATTACAGTAACTTGTGAGTGATTTGAGGACAGGTAAGATTAAAATAGCTTCTTATGCACAGAAAACTTGATAGGTTATTCTGTGTATTCATTTCTTGTATTTCTTAAAATAATGTTTATGAACATATTCATTTTTATCTCAGAGAATTAACGAATAACGAGAGTGTATTGATTTAATATGCAGTAATACAGTAGTACGTTAGCTTAGCAATCCATTATTTTATAATTAAAATTTTAACTATGCACAAATGAATCGTGTTAAAATACGTAAAATATATATGCAATAAATGGAATGCAAAAAAATTGGGTAATGAGCCAAGCAGATTATGTTGCGCTGTTGTAAAAGTTGTTCCTCCTGAGATTCAAGAGCTCCCATAACAAATTAAAAACTTTCTAATTCGAGTACATCCGTTATCAACACACTTTTTACATAATATAATATAATATAATATAATATAATATAATATAATATAATATAATATAATATAATATAATATAATATAATATAATACAAACATAATAATAAATCTGTAGCCAAAATGTTTCTGTTAATTTTCGCTTTTCCAAAAATAATTGGTAATAACAATTAAGAAACATGTTAAAGGAATTGTCATTGCACCAAATGAGTGTCTCTGGATCAAAATGATCGCATTTTAATATTTTAAATACAATTTAAATGAAGTAACATATTAAACGATTTATCCCTCTATCAAACACGAATGTTCCTTGGATCAAATGTCCTATTTTAATTATGTAATTATTTTATATTTATTTCTAACGGGTGCAGCGGAGCGCACGGGTACGGCTAGTCTCAAATAAAAAATATTAACGTTATGTTTTATGTTTCTTAGAAATGCAAACTTATTTGAGAATTTTTTTATATATTTATATAACCATAGGTAATATCATATAATAGAACCAGAACATTTTTGTAACTAAGATACAGTGCTGTTTTGTCTTTTTGTCTTATTAAACATTTATAATGTTATTTATTTCAATGCTGTATGTTATTCAAAGTTACGAAATCTTTCCACGCCGACCAAATGCTATTTCGAGAATGATGAGCAAGACTCGAAGCTCACGAGAATGGCGAGACGACGCTCGAAAGACAAATGCAACGAACACAGCGAGAGACCAAGTTTCACAACCATACAGGAAAACCGGTAATATAACTGTTTTATAAATTCTAACTTACATTCAATATACGAGATTAATAAATTATTAAATTTCAAATCGATCATCGCTAATCTTGCGCAAGAATTGAGGTTGGAACAGTTTTCAAACGATTCTCAAACCATCACAAACCCTCTGCAGAAACAAACCTTATATCAGCAGAAAAACGGCAGAAAGGATCCTAGAAGTTTCAGTCCGCAACTTCACTGACTGAGCTAGGGTTGGGACAGGCGAGGGTTATTGATTCCCCTTACTTCTGTTATAACAGAAAAAGTCTAACGGGGCGGAAGTGACGGACTTTTAAGGAGAGGATTATACAATGAGCAATTAAACAGTACCGCGTGTTGCATACAGATGGCATTGTTAACACCGGGCAAGACCTCTGAACGAAGGTGTCAAGTCGCACGTGAGCTGAGGAATTCTGTGTACAGCGCAAGGTCGGATGCGTGCGCAATGCTACTGTAGGAAATGATACTTGATAAGACGTCGCTAAATAGAGTCCCTGAAATACGAGATAATGGTTTGTCTCTCTGCAGAGTCTGTATAGTACAGATTTTATAAGTCTTTCACACAAGCGGTCAGAGTTCGAATCCCAGTTAGGCCAGAATTTTTCATTGGAAAATCTATAGTGTTCTTGACCGCAGTTGGAGTTTCCGAGAGTTTTTCGCTTACTTTGATTGAGGTTCTGGCTGATATGTACAGCCTTAGACATAACAAATGACCGATTTCCTGCAAGCGTGAATTTATCTAAGTCCACTTCGGACTTATTTCATACGACTAGAGAAAGGATATTTATTTTGCACCTAATTTATCCCTAAATATATCTTTGTTATGGCTTGTTTATAACATCTGATCTATCAACAGAAAGAAAAAGCAACAGACAGACAAAACAAAGGAAAAACAGAGCGAAGTCTGTGATAAGTAAGGGGCGGATGTTGATGACCTAAAAATACACTCAAAATGATCATTAAAATGCCTTTAAACTAATGGAAAAATGACATGAAATTAAAATAAAATGACATTTAAATATTATTCAAAGTACTCGCACCACTTCAAAAAGGCATATGACTCGGATAAGAGAGAAGTTTTACATGATATCCTTATTGAATTTGATATTCCCAAGAAACTAGTTCGATTAATTAAAATGTGTCTCAGTGAAACGTACAGCAGAGTTCGTGTAGGTCAGTTTCTGTCAGATGCGTTTCCAATTCACTGTGGGCTAAAGCAAGGAGATGCACTATCACCTTTACTTTTTAACTTTGCTCTAGAGTATGCCATTAGAAAAGTCCTGGATAACAGAGAGGGCTTGGAATTGAACGGGTTACATCAGCTGCTTGTCTATGCGGATGACGTGAACATGTTAGGAGAAAATCCACAAACGATTAGGGAAAACACGGAAATTTTACTGGAAGCAAGTAAAGAGATAGGTTTGGAAGTAAATCCCGAAAAGACAAAATATATAATTATGTCTCGTGGCCAGAATATTGTACGAAATGGAAATACAAAAATTGGAAATCTATCTTTTGAAGAGGCGGAGAAGTTCAAATATCTTGGAGCAACAGTAACAAATATACCAATATACTGCAGTTTTATTAATTCGGCTATAGAAGACGGTGATATTATGTTAGCCATACAGAGAATGAAATTCGTGATAGTAAAAAAATGCTGCTTGAAAGCAATATCATATAAGTAGCAAAATTTGATTTGTTATATTGAATTATTTCAACGTTACAATTGCTTGTTTGTTAAAATGTATATATGATAACGTAATTCAATTTATGTTATTTTGTTTTGTGTGTTTTTGGAAAATATAACTTCAATTAATGCTTCGCCATAAATGTTGTAACTAAAACCCTCGTTTTATCGTACGGATCGTCTTATCCCACACGTTACCTGCACTTTCCTTGTTTTCACTATGCCTAAACGAGACGCTCTACTGTACCATCTTGTAAGTGAAAGTGGTATAGGATGGGAGATTGTATTTGATCAATACTTGACACATTCAAATTGTGGACCTCTCTGGCTGTGGGATCGGCACGGCGTAAGATCACCGCGGAGACATCACAATACAATCACAAGTCAAACATCTAGTTCCATGGAATGAGATAAATCTTCGCCGACGTCGGAATCGAACCATGGACCGCTGAGCTGAGAAGCACGTACGGTATCCACAGCTCTTGCCTAATATATGGTGTGTAACAGAAATACCTGTCACATCAGAACAGTAAGGAATGTGGTGTGTCAGGAAATTTATGGCAGATCTGAACATGAGAATCATCTGCATAGCTGCAATTATTCTTCTCACAAGACGAGAAAAATTAATTGCGACTAAATGAATTCTCTTAATTGCAGCTCGCAGGGATGCCTATAAATCTAGGAGAATATTTTGTAATTGCAATTAATAAAACATGTCAAAACAGCGATTGCGAGATAAGAGGTGGCCGACCTCACAGGCGAGAGTAACAGGGAAATGCGACGGGGATTCAGCGCGTTTCCTTGATCCAGATGTGGGGCGTCCGCGGAGGTAACGCGGCAGCCTCGCGGAACATGTGAAGGGGGAATTCGATTAAGACAGCGGCCAATTATGTGCAGACTCCGGTACTGTACCCAACCAACTCTCTGGCACCGTGGTCCAGTCTTGTTCGAATCGCTAGCTCGTTCTTTTGACGTATAGCTTCTAACATCTGACCTATAATAAAGGAAAAAATTAAAGGATTATGTAGAAGGAACATTCAATTTCGGTTGTCATGGAAATGTTTATTTCATCCGATAAACTCAATAATGTTAACGACACCATTCGTAGGTATACACAAATGAAGTCTGCGTATACTGTAGATTGTACATAACTTACGTGGAGAAGATTGTCATAATCCATGGTAGTGACGCGGAAATTTCGCGACTCTAAAAATTAAATAATGAATAAATAATTAAAATAAATTAAATTAAATATAATTAAAACTAAAATTAAATATACCGATAAATTAAAATTAAATATAAATTAGATTTAAATAAGTAAATTAAAATAATTTTAAAATTAAATATATCGGTAAATTAAAATTAAAATTGAAATTAAATATACCGGTAAATTAAAATTAAATATAAAATAAAATTAAAATAAAATTGAATATACGGTAAATTAAAATTAAAATTAAATTAAAATTAATTTTAAATATACCGCTAAATTAAAATTAAATATAAATTAAAATTAAATTGAATATACCGGTAAATTAACATTAAAATTAAATATAAATTTTAATTTAAATTAAATATAAATTAAAATTAAAATTAAACATACATTAAAATTCAAATTAAATTAAAATTAATATTAAATATACCGGTAAATTAAAATTAAAATTAAATTAAAATTGATATTAAATATACCGGTAAATTAAAATTAAAATTAGATATAAATTAAAATTAAATATAAATTAAAATTAAATACAAATTAAAATTAAAATAAAATTGAATATACCGGTAAATTAAAACTAAAATTAAATTAAAATTAATATTAAATATACCAGTAAATTAAAATTAAATATAAATTAAAATTAAAATAAAATCGAATATACCGGTAAATTAAAATTAAAATTAAATATAAGTTAAATTCAAATTAAATATAAATTATAATTAAAATTAAAGATAAATTAAAATTAAATTAAAATTAAATTAAATTAAAATTAATATTAAATATACCGGTAAATTAAAATTAAAATTAAATATAAATTAAAATGAAATATGAATGAAAATTGAAATAAAATTGAATATACAGGTAAATTAAAATTAATATTAAATATACCGGTAAATTAAAATTCAAATTAAATATAAATTAAAATTAAATATAAATTAAAGTTCAAATTAAAATTAAACAAATTAAAATTCAAATTAAATTAAAATCAAATATAAATTAAAATTAAAATAAAATTATAATTGAATATACCTGTAAATTAAAATTAAATATAAATTAAAATTAAATTGAAATTGAAATTAACAGTGCAGACTCTCTAAATACTTATTCAACAATAGCTACTTGAAAAAATAAACATAGCTACATTAACAGAGGATCTCTCTATAAGTGATTCTATACTAAAGAACAAAACAGTACCTATTACCACAGTCTAGTATATACAGTCACGAAGATTGAGTTGTTGAGGGTACTAGGAACAATAGACTATGCCGGTACTATTTCGCATTGTCTGTGATGAGGCGATAGTAGCGACCCTAGTGGTTAGCAACTATCTATGGATGCATATTCCCTACGTATTGAGCTTCGTGACTGTATATACTAGACTGTGCTATTACCCAGCCAAAGTCACTTACATTCAATGTCCATAAAATTTGCAGAATATTTTTATAAATTTATCAATTTGTCATACAGAATATCATCTGTAATATTGACAATTAATATTTGAAGTTTATTAATTTGTCATACAGAATAATATCTGTAATATTGACAATTAATATTTGAGGTTTATTAATTTGTCATAGCTAGCAATGCTGTACAGATTACTGTGCACTTAGCTGCGGAATCCCGGCCAAACAAGTCACTCAACTGAGTGCGCTCCTAGTATAATGGCAGTTGACAATGGATACACGTCAACATATATGCCTAACATGGAGTTAGGTAATAAAGGGAAAACATTGAAGGAGGAGAATTCGATCCGGTGCTGTGGATTGAATTCGGCGTAGCTCAGTGGCCAGAGCCAAGGACCCGGGTTCGATCCCCGGCGCCGGAGCGAGTTTTTCTCCTCAAATATTAATAGAATATTTTTCTTTTGAAAATAAAACATTTACATTTAAATTTAGAGCCATATCTATGTGTTACACTAATACTAAACAAATATTCCTGGAAAAGACTTTTTCATTGGAATTTCCAGTTGCCCGGAATGGCTGAGTAGTATTTAGTAGTATTTATTTATTTAACCTGGTAGAGATAAGGCCATCAGGCCTTCTCTGCCCCTCTACCAGGGGATTACAACTATAATATGAAGAATAAAATTACAATTAATGTTAAATTTAAAATTACAATTACAATACAAATTAAAGTACAAGATTACCTGATTAATGAAAGCTAGATAATTTATCATAGAAGTTAAGAACAAAGAATATTTTTGTTTTTACTGAATTACAAATTAAACCTTACTTACTTACAAATGGCTTTTAAGGAACCCGAAGGTTCATTGCCGCCCTCACATAAGCCCGCCATCGGCCCCTATCCTGTGCAAGATTAATCCAGTCTCTATCATCATATCCCACCTCCCTCAAATCCATTTTAATATTATCCTCCCATCTACGTCTCGGCCTCCCTAAAGGTCTTTTTCCCTCCGGTCTCCCAACTAACACTCTATATGCATTTCTGGATTCGCCCACACGTGCTACATGCCTTGCCCATCTCAAACATCTGGATTTGATGTTCCTAATTATGTCAGGTGAAGAATACAATGTGTGCAGTTCTGCGTTGTGTAACTTTCTCCATTCTCCTGTAACTTCATCCCTCTTAGCCCAAAATATTTTCCTAAGCACCTTATTCTCAAACACCCTTAACCTATGTTCCTCTCTCAGAGTGAGAGTCCAAGTTTCATAACCATAAAAAAAAACCGGTAATATGACTGTTTTATAAATTCTAACTTTCAGATATTTTGACAGCAGACTGGATGATAAAAGCTTCTCAACCGAATAATAACACACATTTCCCGTATTTATTCTGCGTTTAATTTCCTCCCGAGTGTCATTTATATTTGTTACTGTTGCTCCAAGATATTTGAATTTTTCCACCTCTTCGAAGGATAAATCTCCAATTTTTATATTTCCATTTCGTACAATATTCTGGTCATGAGACATAATCATATACTTTGTTTTTTCGGCATTTACTTCCAAACCGATTGCTCTACTTGCTTCAAGTAAAATTTCCGTGTTTTCCCTAATCGTTTGTGTATTTTCTCCTAACATATTCACGTCATCCTCATAGACAAGAAGCTGATGTAACCCATTGAATTCCAAACCCTGCCTGTTATCCTGAACTTTCCTAATGGCATATTCTAAAGCGAAGTTAAAAAGTAAAGGTGGTAGTGCATCTCCCTGCTTTAGCCCGCAGTGAATTGGAAAAGCATCAGATAAAAACTGACTTTTTTTTTTCCTTTGCTGTGGTCGTGCCAGAGAATCAGTCCTATTCCGAGGCCTACTGTAGGGATTCGTAACAAGCTTTTTGTTACGGTGATGGGTTGTTAGCCCTTCGCCCAACCCCCAAGCTGGAGGACCACCTCTTATCGGCTGTCCAGGACTGCTTATTCAATATATTTGCAGCTACCCTCCATATCTGGAGGCCGTCTCCTCTATCCGCAACCTGAGGACGACAAATTAAACCTAGAATAACAAAATTGTATAGTGATGAAATTACCATATATTGAGATATTTTGTGATAGATTAAGAGAACTGAGATGATGCAATTACTATGGGAAGTAAAAGCGTTACGAACATGTACATCAGACTATTAGAATGTTGCTTAATGTCTGATCCAGGGACCAGCAGACGCAAAGCTGGAAAGTGAAGGGGGGAGAGGGGGGCAAAACAAATTAGGTTCACACTGGAAGTGACCTTGTGTCCGGTTGTATACCTCCCCGGGGAGCAGAGGGAAGAGAGAGGCGAGTCCTCCTGCATTCAGGCATCCTTCTATTCTTCAGGATTTCACAAAGGAAATTATAAAACACGTGAAAAAAATAATCAACTGAATCATCCTCTATGTAGTGCTGAAGGTCAGTTGGCTTCGTGAGCAGTGCAGTAATTTCCGACTGTCGGATGCCATGAAAAGG
The DNA here is from genome assembly GCA_025594305.2 of Periplaneta americana. Taxonomy (NCBI): domain Eukaryota; kingdom Metazoa; phylum Arthropoda; class Insecta; order Blattodea; family Blattidae; genus Periplaneta; species Periplaneta americana. The sequence continues at coordinate 188,700,787 of JAJSOF020000001.1, read as the reverse complement.
GAAAGGAGGAAGTGGGAGGGAGGATGGCAGTCTGGAGGGGAGGGGGAGATAATAGTAAAGAATTTGGAGCGATTCAGTTCCGTGGAGCGAAACGCTCTTGAAATTCCGAGCTTCAAGAGCGGCGGCGAGCCATTCAGGCGAGAGATACGCCTGCTGAGCTGCAACCCACAGTACAATTGCAATAAGTTAATAGAAATCGATCGATATAAATAAGAAAATGACAAAAAAGAACCATTTCCGTTCTACAAATACACTCCAAGATAAACAGCTATCATTCAAACTTCTATACAGCATATATCAGATCAACTGTTACATAATAATACGGAGGGTTAAAACACGAATACATACATATATATTATTATAATGTACCGAAGTACATATGATATTTCCATGCAGATATTCTGCGTCATCATACGATGAAAGAGTAATGGAACGGAGAAAAATTATCTCCGGCGCCGGGATTTGAACCCGGGTTTTCAGCTCTACGTGCTGACGCTTTATCCACTAAGCCACACCGGATACCACCCCGGCGTCGGAAGAATCGTCTCGGTACATTATAATAATATATATGATATGCGTAAATCACTTCGTCATTTAAGACGGCGCTTATTCCGTCGGATCCCGGCCAAATAGTCACTCATTACGAGTGCACCTCAGCACATGTGTGGACTTCGGTCCTAGGTTCATAGATATCTATGACGTAGTGCAGAGGGCGGCCACTAGAGGGAACCCAAGATTTGGAACTTAAAACTGAGACGATTCTTCCGACGCCGGTGTGGAATCCGGTGTGGCTTAGTGGATAAAGCGTCAGCACGTAGAGCTGAAAACCCGGGTTCAAATCCCGGTGCCGGAGAGAATTTTTCTCCGTTCCATTACTCTTTAATCGAACGAATACATACGTTTACTTACATGGGGAGCCTACATATTACATTAATTCAAGACCAAATATCGGAATATGCAAACCTATTTTGCAATTCTCTTTGGATTCTTAGACTAGAGTCGACGGCAATTCGGAAGGCGGTAGTCTGCTAGCGTTTGCGTCGAGAGAGACAGATAGAGAGAGCAAGGCAGCGTACAACCACAGTCTAGTATATACAGTCGCGAAGCTTGAGTTTTGAGGGTGCTAGAAACAATAGACTGTGACGGTACTATTTTTGCATTGCCTGTAATGAGGCGATATTAGCGATCCTAGTGGTGAGCAACTATTTAAGGTTTGTATATTTACTACGTATTGAGCTTCGCGACTGTATATACTAGACTGTGGTGAAACGGTCTTGAAATTTCCAAGGTTCGATAAAGCGGAGAGCCATTCAAGCGAGGAATAGTGCCTGCTGTGCTGCAACCCCAATAATTGTAAGTTGATGGAAATCGATCACTGGAAATACGAAAATCAAACAAACGAACTATTTCCGTTCTAGAATACACTCGAAGACCGACTATAATGCTCATTTTCAAGGTTAAAACTTCTATACAGGATGCACCAGATCAAATGTTACATGGCAATATGTTGCATCTAGAAGACGAATGCAGACGCTTACTTATAAAATAATACAGATTTGATTTTACTACAAAAGAGGGGAGTTAAATATGGAAGGGATATGATATTTTGGAGGATAAGGGGCGGATAATAGTAAAGAATTTGGAGCGTATCAATTCTGTGGAGTGAAACGGTCTTGAAATTCCAAGGTTCGTAAAGGCGGCGAGCTATTCAAGTGAAAGATAGCGAATGCTATAGTCAATAGAAATCGATCATTGGGAATAAGAAATCAGCTACCGGCGTAGCTCAGTCGCTGAGGCGCTTACCAGCTGATCTGGAGTTTCGTTCGGGCATGGGTTCGATTACCACTTGAATTGATTACCTGGTTGTGTTTTCCCGAGGTTTTCCCCAACTGTGAGGCGAATGTCAGATAATGTGTATTGAATATGCCAATTTTTATTTCCAAAGGACCTATAGATTCTGCGGAAAAAATGTTGAAATACAGAAAAAATATGCTAGAGAAAGAATACCAACATTTCTGAAGTAACATACAATATATATATATATATATATATATATATATATATATATATATATGCCAATTTTATTTCCGAAGGACCTCTGAAGTAACATATACATATTAAATATATATGAAAAATTTTTATTTGCAAGGGACCTATAGATTCTATGAAAAAATGTTGAAATACAGAAAAAAATATGCTAGAGAAAGAATACCAACATTTCTGAAGTAATATATATATATATATATATATATATATATATATGCCAATTTTTATTTCCAAAGGACCTATAGATTCTGCGGAAAAAATGTTGAAATACAGAAAAATATGCTAGAGAAAGAATACCAACATTTCTGAAGTAACATATATATATATATATATATATATATATATATGCCAATTTTTATTTCCAAAGGACCTATAGATTCTGCGGAAAAAAATGTTGAAAAACAGAAAAATATGCTAGAGAAAGAATACCAACATTTGTGAAGTAACATATATATATATATATATATATATATATATATATATGCCAATTTTTATTTCCAAAGGACCTATAGATTCTGCGGAAAAAAATGTTGAAATACAGAAAAATATGCTAGAGAAAGAATACCAACATTTCTGAAGTAACATATATATATATATATATATATGCCAATTTTTATTTCCAAAGGACCTATAGATTCTGCGGAAAAATGTTGAAATACAGAAAAAATATGCTAGAGAAAGAATACCAACATTTCTGAAGTAAATAATATATATATATATATATATATATATATATATATATGCCAATTTTTATTTCCAAAGGATCTATAGATTCTGTGGAAAAAAATGTTGAAAAACAGAAAAAATGCTAGAGAAAGAATACCAACATTTGTGAAGTAACATATATATATATATAAATTTTTATTTCCAAAGGACCTATAGATTCTGTGTGAAAAAAATGTTGAAATACAGAAAAAAATATGCTAGAGAAAGAATACCAACATTTCTGAAGAACATATATTAATATAAATAAAATAAAATAAATATATTGTCAATTTTTATTTCCAAAGGATTTTTATTTGCGGAAAAAATGTTGAAATACAGAAAAAAATATGCTGGAGAAAGAATACCAACTTTTATTCAAGTAATTATATATATATACATATATATGCCAATTTTTATTTCCAAAGGTGACCTTAGATTCTGGTGGAAAAAATGTTGAAATACAGAAAAAATATGCTAGAGAAAGAATACCAACATTTTCTGAAGTAACATATATATATATATATATATGCCAGTTTTTATTTCCAAAGGACCTATAGATTCTAGGGCGGAAAAAAAAATGTTGAAAAACAGAAAAAATATGCTAGAGAAAGAATACCAACATTTGTGAAGTAACATATATATATATATATATATATATATGCCAATTTTTATTTCCAAAGGACCTATAGATAGGGTGGAAAAAATGTTGAAATACAGAAAAAAATATGCTAGAGACAGAATACTCAACATTTCTGAAGTAACATAATATATATATATATATATGCAATTTTTATTTCCAAAGGATCTATAGATTCTGCGGAAAAAAATGTTGAAAAACAGAAAAAATATGCTAGAGAAAGAATACCAACATTTGTGAAGTAACATATATATATATTTATATATATATATATATATATATATATATGCCAATTTTTATTTTATAGATTCTGAAAAAATGTTGAAATACAGAAAAAATATGCTAGAGAAAGAATACCAACATTTCTGAAGTAAATAATATATATATATATATTATTATATTATATTTAATATATATATATATTCAATTTTTATTTCAAAGGACCTATAGATTCTGTGGGAAAAATGTTGAAATACAGAAAAATATGCTAGAGAAAGAATACCAACATTTCTGAAGTTTATATATATATATTTTAAAATATATATATATATGCCAATTTTTATTTCCAAAGGACCTATAGATTCTGCGGAAAAATGTTGAAATACAGAAAAAATATGCTAGAGAAAGAATACCAACATTTCTGAAGTAACATATATATATATATGTGTGTGTGTGTGTGTGTGTGTGTGTGTGTGTGTGTGTGTGTGTGTGTGTGTGTGTGTGTGTGTGAATCCCACAAGGTTAGCTGTCCTTCAGTAAGGGTTGCCAAAAGACACAGCATACTAAACAAATAAAATAAAATAAACATTTGTGTTATCACTATTTACGATTTTTATTTTCAAATGGAAGCTACCCTTGGGAAAGTACTTTCAATCAATAATTATTAGTAATCAAATAGAATATAAGGAAATTTAGGTGCACAGGTGATTACGTAAAATCTGAACAGAATATTTCTTATTTCTACCGCACATTTTCTTAGTCGCAGCTCGGTCGGTTGACAGTTCTTTATCAAACCGGACCGGGATTCGATCCTAGGGCGGTTCTATGTGATTTGTGGTCTGGAAAGTGGCTACGGTGAAGTTTTTACCGAGTTTTCGGTTAACTTGCAACTATCTTTACACTATTGCTCCTATATAAGCCCTGAGTAGGGTACATAGTTGAAATACAATAAATTCATAGTTATCATCTCCATCTAAAGGGAATGCTTATATAATAAGCTCCAAGTCAATATTATAAATTACGAATCAATAGCTTTAAAACTAGATTTCACAATTGGTTATTAAATAATCCTTTTTATTTTTTTGCTGAGTTTTCCAACAGAAATTTGTATGAAATTGTATTTTAATAAATAAGTTTAATTGCAATTTAGTTAGTTTTCTTTAATTTAAAAGTTTCAAATTATTTCATGTTTTCATCGTATTATTTAAATTTTACTGTTTCTTTTATTATTGTTTTTAAAATGTATTTATATGTTTTTCAATATATTCTGACGAAGCCTAAAACTGTATGTCTAATGGCCAAATAAATTGAATTGAATTGAGTTCACAAATAGAAATTCACTATTTCTTCTTTAATACGGCTTGTAGTTACAAAGGAGAGGTAGAACAAATGAATACATAAAAACATCGAAAGTTTGTTGTTGCTAAACAACGATCCACTTATTTACACAACAGAATATATTTTCCCAATATGACAGTAATCCAATATGATTTGCTATACCACGGTTGTATACAATCTGACGCAAATCTCGGAATGCTGGATTCCTCTTCCTTCACGGCGGTGCGCAAACATCCAAGAGATTCGCACCAGCGTGAAATCGTCCAGGAATTCCATCCTCAAGATCTTTGTCACGTAAATTTCCCCATTGTGTTTTGTCAGTTCATGGTCTTCTCCTTGACTTCAGCTCTTGACGCTGACCTCATGCTCGTCTGTTTGTACAGAGAGTATTTACTTCTCCTTCTGTCCTCAAGTCTGTTTCAGCTTCTTTCTCCAGCCTTATTTATATTTCTTCTCTCCCACTTCTTTCTACACATTCACAACGTCCATTTTCTATATCTACCTCTTCTATAATTGCAATTATTTCTTCCTTTTCCATTCCGCTCCTTATATCTGCTTCTCTCCCTGTCTATATATCTTTCATATTTTTCTCAAATCTGCTCTTTCCTTCCTCTTTATATTTCCGATTCTTTCTTCTTCTACACTTCCCCTGTAAAATCTCTTATATTTGCTCCTTCTTCAAATCTTACATTTATTCTCCTTTTCTCTTTCTCAGCTGCTCTTTATTCATCACATATCTTCTCTCCCTTCTCTTCTTTTACATTTTCTCCCCTTCCCACATCTAATTCCCCCTCTTCTCTTACATTTAGTTCTTCTTCCACCCTTACACTGAACCGAACTTCCACACTTACATCAGCCCCCCTTTCTTTCTTAAACCTGCACCTCCTCCCTTCCTAACGCTGGGGTTCCTTTCTCTATTACAGCAGCTGCTGCTCCTTTCTCTTACATCTTCCCTTTCTCTGTTACATCTACTTCTCCTTCCTCTCTTACATCTGCTTCTCCTTCCTCCCTTACATCTGCTTCTCCTTCCACCCCTCCCTTCCTCCCTTATATTCGAACCAATCTTCCTCACAGCTGCTTCTCTTTCCTACCTTACAGCTACTTCTCATTCATCTCTTACATCTCTCCCTTCCTCTCCTACTGCTCTTCCTCCTTTTACATCTGCTTCCCCTCCTCCTTTTATATCTACTCCTCCTTCTCTTACATCTGCTCCTCCTTTCTCTTCCTCCTCTTACATCTGGTTCTCCTCCTCATCTTACATCTGCTCCTCTTCCTCCTCTTACACCTGCTCCTCCTTCTCTTACATCTGCTTCTCTTCCTCCTCTTACATCTGCTCCTCTTCCTCCTCTTACACCTGCTCCTCATTCTCTTACATCTGCTTCTCTTCCTCTTACATCTGCTCCTCATCTTACATCTGCTCCTTTTCCTCCTCTTACATCCGCTCCTCTTCCTTCTCTTACATCTGCTCCTCTTCCTCCTCTTACACCTGCTCCTCCTCCTCTTACATCTGCTCCTCCCCTATTATTTAATCTGTTTATACGTTTCTTAATCCACTCCTCCTTTTAGATCTGCTTCTCCTCTTTCACACTCTTCCTTTTCTTATATTTGCTTCACAGTCTTTCAGATTTACTTCTCCTTCTAATATTACTTCCTGTTTTATATCTGCTACTCCATCTCTTACATCTGTGTATTTCTCCTGGACATCTCCTTCTTCTTCCATTACATGATTTTATTCCATTTCTTAGTCTATTATTCATATTTACCTCTAGCAGTTTTAGATAAGCGGCTGGTCAGACGAAAACATCTATTACACAATTATCAAGGATATAGGACGGTAAAAAACGTGGTGCGAAACCTTCTGCTTTTTCACCGTATAGGTTGTAGATTGTAACATTGCGAAACATCTTCACGTAGGGAACTGTGCAAAAAAAAAAAATCCAAGCATCTCACGCCAACAGAGGATGTAACATACTAAGTTGTTTATTGACAAGGCTGTGCACTTTCCTTCACGTTGTAATAATGCGATAATGGAACGCAGATAAAACAACGAAGCTGTAAACACAAATATTCTGAGGAATTTCGCGTCAATATATTTTTCCACCCTAGATTTAATCTTTAACTTAATGTAATTCGGTTAATCTTTCCGGAAAATTGTTTGCACAAAAAAAGTTACTCTAAACGCGCCGGCACTATTTTATGTATACTTTATTTAGAATACGAGATATATTTAATATGAAACTTAACTTCCTCGAAATATATAACAACTACATTTTCTAGGAAGATACTGATTCAGGATTTCAGAATTATAAGAAGTGTATAAGAGCATTCACTACAGAAACTATTTATGCATCGTCTCCACAAAAAAGATGAAGGTTAAAAACTAAATAACTCATGGTTGCCAACATAATAAAATCTGCAGCTACCAGAACGACCTCGAGGTTTCTTAACTGTAACAGCAACTAATGCAGTGATTATATTTTTAGAGTCATTTCATGGTATAAAATTTACCTTACAATAAAAACTTCACATAAAATCACTCATTCGAAATATTACTCTCTCAAGGCCACCCCCATACGTACTAACATCCAGGATCTCGCTTCCTGTCACGTGCAGATTTATGGTACAAAGAATACACACTATGTTGTCAGTTTGTTGTCAGCACGTGGAGAATTGTATCGTTTTATTTAACACCAACACGTGCAGACGTTTTCTACCGAGTCACAATAGCATAAGGGGTAAAAAGATAAACATATTGGGGAAAGGGTACAGCAGATAAAGAGTTCGAGATATCAGAACAGGCATTTATAATGAACCTTAAAATGAACGAATGAATGAGTGACCAAATTTAGGTTGAGTCAACTAGTTATCACAATTCCGTATTTAAAACTGTACAATTCTAATTATTCATAATCTCCTCTTTCATTATCATCTTCTACTTCATTCACTTCGCTTTTTTCGCCTTCCCCACTACGCCTTCTTCATCCCCCAATTCGCCTACTTCCTCTACTTTGCCTTCCTATTCTTCTTATTTACCCTGTTCATCTTCGTTCTCTACATCTTCGAATTCACCTTCCTCTTATTTTTCCCCTTCGTTGACCGTCTCTTTTCTCCCCTTGCTATCTTCATCTTCTTAGCTTACTCTATTTCGCCTTCCTCTTTTTTCCCCCATTTCGCCTTCCTCCTGTTCGTTTTCTTGTTTACCTTCCTTCGCCTTCAACATCATTTTTCCCACTTGACCTCCATCTTCTTGCTTCTCATCTCATTCATCCTCTTTTTCCCCTCTTCGTTTTCATCTCCTTCCTCCGCTTCTCGGTGTTCTTGTTTCCTTTTCACTTCGCCCTCATACGGTCCTCACTGCATTCATTCTTCTTTCACATCTCTTCCCTCTTCGTTATTTTCGTCCTTTTCATCTTCCTTCTCCTCTTCATCTTCCTCGTCCTCTTTGTTTCGTCATCCTCCCCTTCGTCATCTTCCTAGTGCTCGTCATCTTTCTTCTCATCTTTGTAATCTTCCTCGTCCTCTTCGTCATATTATCCGTCCTCTTCGTCATATTCCCTGTCCTCTTCGCCATATTCCCCGTCCTCTTCGTCATATTCCCTGTCCTCTTAGTCATATTCCCTGTCCTCTTAGTCATATTCCCTGTCCTCTTCGTCATATTCCCTGTCCTCTTCGCCATATTCCCTGTCCTCTTCGTCATATTCCCTGTCCTCTTCGTCATATTATCCGTCCTCTTCGTCATATTCCCCGTCCTCTTCGTCATATTCCCCGTCCTCTTCGTCATATTCCCCGTTCTCTTCGTCATATTCCCCGTCCTCTTCGTCATATTCCCGTCCTCTTCGTCATATTCCCCGTCCTCTTCGTCATATTCCCTGTCCTCTTCGTCATATTCCCGTCCTCTTCGTCATATTCCTGTCCTCTTCGTCATATTCCCTGTCCTCTTCGTCATATTCCCGTCCTCTTCGTCATATTCCCCGTCCTCTTCGTCATATTCCCCGTCCTCTTCGTCATATTCCCCGTCCTCTTCGTCATATTCCCCGTTCTCTTCGTCATATTCCCCGTCCTCTTCGTCATATTCCCCGTCCTCTTCGTCATATTCCCCGTCCTCTTCATCTTCTCCGTCCTCTTCGTCATATTCCTTTCTCTTCGCCATATTCCCGTTCTCTTCGTGATATTGTCCTCTTGTCATATTCAGATGCCTTCGCCATATTCCCCGTTAGAAACGGTCATATTCCCCGTCCTCTTCGTCATATTGAATTCTTTCGCCATATTCCCGTTCTCAGCTGCCATATTCCCGTTCTCGCCATATTCCCCGTAAAATATCGTCATATTCCCCGTCCTCTTGTCATATTCTCGTTATCATTCGTCATATTCCCCATCTTAAAATATTCCCCTGTTAATAGTGATATTCCCCGTCCTCTTCGTCATATTAACGAATTTCTTTTCGCCATATTGTCCTCTTCGTCATATTCCCGTCCAGTCATATTCCCTGTTCTTCGCCATATTCCTAGTTCTCTTCGTGATATTCCCCATGTCCTTTCGTCATATTCCCGTTCTCTTTCGCCATATTCCCTTCTCTCGTGATATTCGGAAAGTCCTTTCGTCATATTCTTTTCTTTTAACAAGAAAATATTCCCTCCACCATATTGGTTTAAATGCTCATATTCGTTTTCGTCATATTCCAATGTTCTTTTCGCCATATTGATTCACCTGAATATTCCCGTTCCATGGCAACGATTACGTCCTCTTCGTCATATTCCCGTCCTCTTCGTCATATTATCCGACTCGTCATATTTCGTCCTCTTCGTCATATCCCATCTGTCTCCATATTCCAGAACTAGTGATATTTGGCTTTCATTCGCCATATTCGTTCTTTTGGCCATATTAGTTCTAATCGTCATAGCCCACTCAGCGTCATATTCCCCGTCCGATCGCCATATTCCCCGTTCTCTTCATCATATTCCCCGTTCTCTTCGTCATATTCCCGTTCTCTTCGCCATATTCCCAGTTTTCTCACAATATTCCCGTTCTCTTCTCAAATTATGTCCTCTTAGTCATATTCGTTCTCTTCGCCATATTCCCGTTCTCTTCAGTGATATTCAAAGCAAGCGTCATTTTTCATATTCCCCGTCTTGCGCGGGCATATTCCCCGTTATGTATGGTCATAGAAAGAGTCCTCTTGAATAAGCAACCTGTTGGATTGTCATATTCCCAGTGGTGCCATATTCCCTTCAAACGTGATACGTGTCCTTTTCATATCGTTATTTTTATATGGCTTCTTTCTTTTCATATTATCTATATTGTTCGTCATAAACAAAAGTACTTATACACTCATTTATTCATATTACCTTGTGTTTTCATATTCCGTAATAACATAATAGAGAGTTAAAAAGGAATATTCCCGTAAATTCGTCATATTCCCGTGGATAATATTTCGCCATATTAAGTCTCTTCGCCATATTCGTCCTCTGCGTCATAAAGTGATATTGGCCATAGAAAGAGATTGTCATACATGATCTTGCCATATTCCCCATCCTCTTGTCATATTTAGTCTTTCAAAAGTATATTCCCCATCCTCTTCGTCATAAACAATATTCTTCGCCATATTTCAAAGTCCTCTTCGTTATACGTATATGTACATGGGTCATATTGAACACGGCAGATGCCTTGCAGTTATTAAAACGGAAGACAATTTTATTTTAAACTGAATACTGTCTCCGTCAGCTGCTTGTTACGCTACGCAATCTAATAAAATACCCTACATTAGAAGATTAATATCTCGTTATCATTCGCTACGCCATCTACTAAAATATGCTGTAATAGAAGATCAAATAATTTGTTATCATTAACGAATTTCTGGCTAGTGGAATTTGACAAACGATCAATTCGTCCAGAATCTAATCTGGACTAGTCACAATCTTATCATACCTCTCCACGCGCCTCAATTCCACTTGCGGCTTGCTTTACTACTTAGTCGCTTTCAATGTCACTTCCTGTTCGATATCGGAAAGGCGTTTCTTATCTTTTCTTTTTAACAAGAAAAATATCCCACCCACCATAAAGTGTGGTTTAAATGCAAATATCTCGTTTTCGATAACCAATGCATTCCGAAATGATTCACCTGAAGATCCGGTAACCAAGGCAACGATTACGCGGCGCATTATTCCACGCTGTGGGAGGACAGACTCGATATTTCTAGAGGTGAGCCATCCCATCTGTCTCCATTACACAGAACTAGTGTTTGGCTTTCATTCGATCGCGTGTGGCCAGATAGTGTTAATAGAGCACCACTCAGCGAGAATTACCTCGATAATGGTATCCGCCCGCTCTCTCATCACGCGATAAGTAGCATGTCTAAAGAGTTTTCTCACAACTTTCCTATTTCCTCTAAAAATATGCTATAGGAAATCGTACACACATACGATAGTGCATAGCTTTGTTTCTTTTGATATTCCACTTCCACTTAGCTTCATCTCCATTGTGATTATATTCAACTTGGTTTTTTTATTCATCTTTATTCTTATCATTTACTTTGTCTCCGTCTTCATTCCTATCATATTTCCTAATTCTCTTCTTGTACTTAATATTCACTTACACAATGACAATATTTTCTTTCCTTTCACCTTCTTCAAAACCATCTTTCTCATTATCTTCCTCTTCATATTGTTTCTCATAATATTCTTCTCCTTCACTTGTTTCTCATAATCTTCTTCCTCTTCAACTGTTTCTCATTATTTTCCTCTTCTTCAACTTTTCCTCATAACCTTCTTCCTCTTGAACTTTTCTCATAATCTTCCTCTTCTACTTTTTCTCATGAACTTCATCTTCAACTTGTTTCTCATAATCTTGTTTCCCTTAAACTTATTTTCATTACCTTCTTCCTCTTCAACTTGTTTATCATAATCTTCTTCCTCTACAACCTGTTTCTCATAATCTTCTTCCTCTAAATAATCTTCTTCCTCTACAACATGTTTCTCATAATCTTCTTCCTCTACAATTTGTTTCTCATTATCTTCTTCCTCTTGAACTTGTTTCTCATAATCTTCTTCCTCTACAACTTGTTTCTCATAATCTTCTTCCTCTGCAACTTGTTTCTCATTATCTTCTTCCTCTTTAACTTGTTTCTCATAATCTTCATCTTGAACTTGTTTCTCATAATCTTTTTCTTCTACAACTTGTTTCTTATAACCTTCTTCCTCTACAACTTGTTTCTCATAATCTTCTTCCTCTACAACTTGTTTCTCATAATCTTCTTCCTGTACAACTTGTTTCTCATAATCTTCTTCCTCTACAACTTGTCTCTCATTATCTTCTTCCTCTACAACTTGTTTCTCATAATCTTCTTCCTCTTCAACTTGTTTCTCATAATCTTCTTCCTCTTCAACTTGTTTCTCATAATCTTCTTCCTCTACAACTTGTTTCTCATAACCTTCTTCCTCTACAACTTGTTTCTCATAATCTTCTTCCTCTTCAACTTGTTTCTCATAATCTTCTTCCTCTACAACTTGTTTCTCATAATCTTCTTCCTCTACAACTTGTTTCTCATAACCTTCTTCCTCTACAACTTGTTTCTCATAATCTTCTGCCTCTGAAACTTGTTTCTTATAATCTTCTTCCTCTTCAACTTGTTTCTCATAATCTTCTTTTTCTTCAACTTGTTTCTCATAATTTTCTTCCTCTTCAACCTGTTTCTCATAATCTTCTTCTACTTCAACTCATTTCTCATGATCTTCTTCCTCTTCAGCTTGTTTCTTATAATCTTCTTCTTATTCAACTTTTTCCCCCACAATCTTCTTCCTCTTCAACTAGTTTCTTATAATCCTCATTCTATTCATTTTATTTCTCATAATATTTTTCCTCTTTATGTTTTAAGACGACATACAGTATTTCCCGCCATATTCATCCCAAATTACGTCTAATTGCTAAATACACTACTTTGCACATTCTACCTTTCAGTTACAGAAATGTTTAGTTATTCGGATTATGCTTCATGCTACTGATTACACACAGAATATCTGCATTTCTCAAGTCACTTTCAGGCAGTCTGAAGCGCCCTGCATCGAGGCCCAGCTGTTGTGCAGGCAGGATCGCAGGGAAAGTGCGAGCCAAGTCTATCTCGCGCCCTACTTTCCGCTGCAACCAGCAAGTGGCAGTGGGTCATCCTCGGTGACGGACGGCTCCAGTTCGAAGGCATTCCCCGTCCAGATGAACAAACTTACCGGGTATTGCACACATCTTAAGTAAATCGAGTGCTTAGCATTCTAAAGAGAGTAACACAAGTGGATGAGGATGGAGAGTGGCTGAGAGTACTGTATGGAGGGAGGATTGATTGATGAATTAATGCAGACATGAGGTGACAGTAGGGGAAATATAGATGCTAATATTCACCAACCCCACAATCTCACCTCTAATATTCAGCTGAGCATGGAAATAGCGTCAGAGGAGCGATTTAAGAATTTTTATGAGCAATTTTCTTCCCGTGCTTTTTTTTTTCTTTTTCCCCCAAATTTGAAACTCACCCTCACTTTAGCATAAATGTTTTCTGATTTTTTTCGCATGACGTGGCCTAAATAGCTAGTAGGCCTACATCCTACGTAAGTTTTTTTACAATAGATTTCATGTACTTAAATTTAATCAATCAATTTTTTAAATTAATTATTTTACGACGCTTTATCAACTGCTAAAGTTATATAGTCTCTGAGTATTAACTTCACTAGTATAAATAAATTAAAGAAAAATAGCTTTTGATTTGACCATGGAACGAGCGGGCCCAGGTTCAAATCCTGGTTGAGACAAGTTACCTGGTTGAGGTTTTTCCAGGGTAGGCTATTCCCTTAAGGGGTTAGGTACAGCTTACAGCAGTAAAATTTTTGGAAATATTCAACATTTTTTTCCTCCATTACTGTATCTTGTACAATAATTAAAATTGGTATGTGTAAAACACTGTCTTTCTGCTATATGATAAAAAAATTTTACGGTGTATTTTTTTTTTCAAAATTCAGTTTACTTTGCAGTAATGAAGCGTTTCTCTCATAACTCATAGACATGTTAACTTTTTCATGTTCGCTCGCTTTTATTTTATTGCTGAAACTCATTTTTAAAATATCATGCTCTTTTAACTACATTCCTAAATAAATAATATTTTCTTTATTTTGTGTTAGAAGAAAATACTGATATTTGACCATTTTTTAAAATGAATTTATTTTTATCAGACAATCTATCAAAGGTAGAGAAGTGATTATGTATAATATTATAGATATAACATGCATAAAGACACACAAAGAATTGCATCACAGAATGTTGGATAGCTTTGAGTTCTGTGAGAAACGCTTCTTCACTGCACAGTGAACTGAATTTTGAAAAAAAAAAAAAAAAAAAAAAGGTAAATAATTTTTTAAATCGTAAAAATATTTTTTTCCATATAACAGAAGGACAGTGTTTTACAAATACTAATTTTCATTACTGTACAAGATATAGTAATGAAGAAAAAAATATTGAATATTTCCAAAATTTACTGCTATAAGATGTATCTAACCCCTTAAGCCATGAAGAACAAATGCTGAGTAACTTTTGGCGTTTGATTCTAAACTCATTTTGCAGGATAAAATACTCTTAAAATACATTTTGAAATAATTATGAATGTATTTTCAAAAGTTGTGTTAAATTTTAGCAGTAAGAAGGATGACTACTGAGCTAAAAGTTGGGTAAATACGTGCGAAAATAAGTTTATTTGTGTAATTTTAAATTATACAGCTCTGTTGGGTGCCAACATGTCAATTCAAACATCTCTCAAGATCTGAGATATTATGAAGTATCCTTCAAGAGTAATATATTATTTTGAGTTATAAAATTGATCAACTTGATCAATTTCTTTCATAGTAAACATATCATAATAGCCCTTGAAAGTAGTGATGTAACCCTAAAATGTGTATCATAATAGCCCTTTTCATTCACAAACTAATTACAGGTAGATTGACCAATATTCACAACTTTGCTTTAGAGAAAAACGAAGCTGACACTGTTCTAAGTAAAAGGAAAATTAAAAAATTATTATATTTTTATTCATTCAAGAGCAATAACAAAAGTAACTGAGAATCACGTCAAAGTGTTTCAACAAACAAAACTATCATTTTTAAATGAATTTATAGCGCTAATAATAATTTTTTTTTTTTAAACTTTGTTCAATAACTGTGTATACGATTTTTACAAAACCTTCATTTATTATATTATTCCGAAAGAATTGAAGTTTAATGATTCTGTAATGGAAAAAGTTGCATCAGTTAAATTTTTAGGTTTGATAGTTGATGAACATTTAACATGGGATAAATATTTTGGCTGATTTAAGAAAATTGCTCCAGTGTCTGGTATTTTGAAAAGGCTTAAAAGATCTTTGCCTATATCTTGTCTCTTGAATGTATATTATGCTTTTATCCATTCTCATGTAATGTATATGTCATTTATTTGGGGACATAATAAGAAAACTGCTTTGAGACCTTTACAAGTTATTCAAAATAGAGCTTTAAGAAATTTATTGGGTTTTCATTATTTGACTCCAGTTAAATATCTATATCAAGCGTTTTCAGTTGAATTAATTATCAAAAAACCTATTTTCATGTACAAAGTTATTAACAATTTAATACATAGTAATATTACATTTCAGTTTAATAAAGATAGACAAACTTATTTAACAAGACAAAAAGACAATATAAATTTTCTCAGCATACCTCAAACTTATGGAACGAAATGACTTAGCCATTTTTAACAACAACTTTTAAAACTTCCTTTAGAAATAGGTTTTTACCAAATTGCCGGTGTTTTAAGAATTGTTTAAAATACGTTTTTGGGAAGATTATTTATTTTAATTCTCAGTTGATTTATTTATTTCATGGTTTCAAACTTTTCTTCTTTCTGCCCAAAAGTGTATGTTATCTTACTATTTGTTCTTGTTTTCTTTCTTTCTTTCATAAATTCTTGTGTTATTGTTTGTTTTTCACAGACTGTAGTTTATGACTTTTCAATTACATTGTACAATAATATATATGTGTTCTTGCATCAGCCCGTCATAGTGTTTATACTCGTTGGGAATACTCAATAAATTTTAAAAAAAATTTAATAATAATAATATTTTTTTAATAATAATAATAAAAATATTGCTCCTTAAAGAGCATAAAAATTTATTCCATAATCACAGTTTTAAACATTTTTAAACTGAGATTCTGGTGCATTTTAAAGTCTGTATCTGATTACCCCGAATTTTTTTACTGTATCTTATTAGCTATACTTGACAATACAAAATGTATACTCAGACTTATCCAGAACAATACATCTTTTGTATAGTAATAGATGCCTAATGAAGTTTTGGCCATTCTGACAGTAGTCTAGGCGTAGCTGGATCAGTTCGAGGATAATGCAACTGGGAAGATTCAGATGTGGGTGCACTGGTTCGTAAAATTACATACTTAACAATGTGAGAGAAGGTAAACAGGAATTGAACGCTTGGCCAGCCAGAAGGATAAACTCAAATGCGTCACAACATGAATTTGGTAAGCTATCTGGCATCCCGAAATTCTCTCACGCCCAGTTCTCAAAATGTAATTCAATGTATACAATTGCTAAAATTACTAGAAAGCTACGTCGAGAGAAATATTAACTGGTTTTTCTATACAGGCGACTCATGTAAAACTTTGAGCCACGCTATTAAAAATATAAAAACATTCATCAGAAATCTACTGCAGTCAAAGGAATAGATGGTCAGGAAAAAAAAACACTCTCTCTGTCTTAATCCCGAAGTGAAAATTAATCAATTCATCAATAATTGAGTATGTACATAGATCGTTATACTATGCAATACTTACAGTTGATGAGAAATTTTAATGGCTTCAATGAGGGAAATTTCCAAGATTCTACGGTCCATGACCATGCAGCATAGAAAGTTGAAGAAGGTTGCATGTAAAATGTGTGACGTGACAATTGTGTGACATTTGTAAGGCGGCTAGTGAAGGTAAACTGCAAGCTCTTATTTCAACTGGTGTGAACGTGCCAGCTAATTACAAAGTCGAACAAGCAAGGATACACAAGAGAAAGATATTATGATTAAAAGACTCTTATAATTACAAAACGCTAAGAACAGCACGTCTTCATCGCTATCGTGCTGCTATCTGCGAGAGGTTCATGTTCTCTTTCGCATTTTGGTGAATGCGATAAGCGACCAACTATGGTTAATTAAGAATTGGTTGTTCGATGGAGTAGTAAATAAAAAGAGGTTTCTGTTTTTAATGACACGACACGACATGATATGATATGATATGACATGATATGATATATGATATATGATATGATATGATGTGATACGATATATGATATGATATATGATGTGATACGATATATGATATATGATGTGATACGATATATGATATGATATGATATATGGTGTGATACGATATATGATATGATATATGATGTGATACGATATATGATGTGATACGATATATGATATGATATGATATGTGATGTGATACGATATATGATATGATATGATATATGATGTGATACGATATATGATATGATATGATATATGATGTGATACGATATATGATATGATATGATATGATATGATATGATATATGATGTGATACGATATATGATATGATATATGATGTGATACGATATATGATATATGATATGATATATGATGTGATACGATATATGATATATGATGTGATACGATATATGATATATGATATGATGTGATATGATATGATATATGATATATGATGTGATACGATATATGATGTGATACGATATATATGATATGATATATGATGTGATACGATATGATATATGATATGATATGATATATGATATATGATGTGATACGATATATGATGTGATACGATATATGATATGATATATGATATATGATGTGATACGATATATGATATGATATATGATGTGATACGATATATGATATGATATATGATATGATATGATATATGATGTGATACGATATATGATATGATATATGATATGATATATGATGTGATACGATATATGATATGATATATGATGTGATATGATATGATATATGATATATGATGTGATACGATATATAATGTGATACGATATATGATATGATATATGATATGATATGTTATATGATGTGATACGATATATGATATGATATATGATATGATATATGATGTGATACGATATATGATATGATATATGATGTGATACGATATATGATATGATATGATATATGATATGATATATGATGTGATATGATATATGATATGATATGATATATGATGTGATACGATATATGATATGATATATGATATGATATGATATATGATGTGATAAGATATATGATATGATATATCTGCAGTGCTTGGGAAAAGTGACATAAGTCAGATTCCACAAACCTTTTTTGATAATTTATTGACAACTTACGGAACATCTGCTCGCTTGGAAAAAAATACTTAAGTTTTTCTCCCATTACAATAATTCATACAGAAAAAAATCAAATCGACCTAAACCAGTGTAAGTTGTCAATAAATTATCAAAAAAGGTTTGTGGAAACTGACTTATGTCACTTTTCCCAAGCACTGCAGATATGATATGATATGATATGATATGATATATGATCTGACCTGATCTGATATGATATATATGATATGATATGATATGATATGATATGATATGATATGATATGATATGATATGATATGATATGATATGATATATGATCTGACCTGATCTGATATGATATATATGATATGATATATGATATGATATATGATATGATATGTGATATGATATGATATGATATGATATGATATGATATGATATGATATGATATGATATGATATATGACATGATATTAAAGTTATTTCATAGTGGGAAAAAAGCTTGTTTCTGAAAAAATAATAAACAATTACTAACGATAAATTTATTATTTGCATTATGATTAAAGTATAATTGAGGCTTTCCCTGAAATAACTTAACGTAAGTTACGTCGTTTTTCCATTTCCAGCATATATTGAATCGTTAATAACACATCTCCTTTCTGACAAAATATTATTTCCCTCCAGCGTCTTCTAGAAACATTTGAATGTCGTTCTGCACAATGCTGTTATACCAGTTCTAAAATGTTAGATGCTTTGTATCTCAAATTCAAGATTTTGTAGTTAAGCTCTTGTTCCAGAGGACGCTTAAATAACACAGACAGAAGATGATTTACAGAATCAATTAAGAATTATATTTAGAACAAAGAATATATATGATATGATATGATATATGATTATGATATATCATTATGACATGATATAATTATATGGTATGATTATATGATGATTATGATATAATATGATTATATGATGCGATATAATTATGATTATATGATGTAATATGGTTATGATATAATATAGAATGATATGATTCTGATATGGTATGATTATGACATGGTATGATTATATGATTATGATATAGTAGAACTATGATATGATTATGATATATGATTATATGAAATGGTATGATTATGATACGGTATGATTATATGAAATGATATGATATGATTATGATATGATATAATTATATGGTATGATTATGTGATGTGATATGGTTATGATATAATATGATTATATGAAATGATATGATTATGATATGATATAATTATGGTATGGTATGGCATGATTATGATATAATATGATTATATGAAATGATATGATGATATAATATGATGTGATATGGAATGATATGATTATGATATAATATGATTATATGATACGATATAATTATGATATGGTATGATTATATGATGTAATATGGTTATATATGAGCAAATGCTGGGTAACTTTCGGTGTTTGACCCCGGACTCATTTCACCAGCATTATCACCTTCATCTCATTCAGACGCTAAATGACCTAGATGTTGATAAAGCGTCGTAAAGTAACCGACTAAAAAAATATAGTTATGATAAATAATATGGAATGATATGATTCTGATATGGTATGATTATGACATGGTATGATTATGACATGGTACGATTATATGATTATGATATAGTAGAACTATGATATGATTATGATATAATATGATTATATGAAATTATATGATTATGATACGGTATGATTATATGAAATGATATGATTATGATATGATATAATTATGATATGGTATGATTATGTGATGTGATATGGTTATGATATAATATGATTATATGAAATGATATGATTATGATATGATATAATTATGGTATGGTATGGTATGATTATGATATAATATGATTATATGAAATGATATGATGATATAATATGATGTGATATGTTATGATTATGATAAAATATGATTATATCATATGATTTATGATATGATAGATGATGTGAAATGATATATGATACGATGTGATATATGATATTTATTCATCGTATTATTTCTGTAAGGCAGACCTATTACAATCCCCAGGATGAGTTTTTAGGCTAATGTAACTTGGCAAAGGTGAGTGAAACTGGTATATATCTTTCCTAAACACGCTAATAATGAAATTCCTCTATAATTACTTGAGTCGTTTTTGTCTACTTTCCCTTTGTATAATGGAACTAAAATGGCCACTCTCCATAGTTCCGGAATAACATTTTTACTTCTCAATCTGTTGAAAATGTTCAATAACAATGTTCTCCATTTTTCACTATTGCCCAATCTTTCCAACACTGTTTTGGGAATCCATCCACTCCTGCAGATTTTTTATTGCTCATTTGCCTCAAAATTCCTAATAATTCATCTGCTTTGAAGCCTGTGTCCAGTATTTTATTGTACTTCCAAGTAAAATTGTTTTCAGTATCCAAACGTCTCTATTCTAAAAGGTAATTTTCCATTAATTTATTAAAATGATTAGTCCAAACCTCTTCCTCAATTCCCTATACGCTATCTTCCCATTTAGTCACTGATTATAGTGCTATATTATTACTTTTTTATGCAATCGTTTAGTTTCTCTAGCTATTTTTTCGCAAAGGCTGTCCTTCTAAGTACCAGTAATTCTTTACTTACTTACTTACAAATGGCTTTTAAGGAACCCTTTCCTCCAGGTTATTATCTATCTCACATAATCCCGCCATCTATCCCTATCCTATCAAGATTAATCCAGTCTATCTATCATCTACTATCTACCTCTATCAAATCCATTTTAATATTATCTATCCATCTATCTATCTATCTATCTAAAGGTCTTTTTCCTCTATCTAACTAACTATCTATATGCATTATCTATTCGCCCTATCTATCTGCTACATGCCCTGCCCATCTCAAACGTCTATTATAATGTTCCTAATTATGTCAGGTGAAGAATACAATGCTATCAGTTCTGTGTTATCTAACTATTATCCATTCTCTATCTATCTATCTATCTATCTATCCAAATATTATCCTATCATCTTATTCTCTAACTATCCTGAACCTATCTATCTATCTATCTCAGATCTATCTATTATCTACATCCATCAGAGAATCTAATATATCTGTTTTATATCTTCTCTATCAGATTTTTGGACATCAGACTATGATAAGAGCTATCTCATCGAATAATATCTATCTATCTATTTCTATCTATCTATTTATTCTATCTATTAATTTCCTCACGAGTCTATCATTTATATTTGTTACTGTTGCTATCTAGATATTTGAATCTTTTCCACCTCTTCTAAGGATAAATCTATCTATCTTTTATATTTCCATTTCGTACAATATATCTGGACACTAGACATAATCATCTATCTTTATCTTTTCTATTTACTTCTAAATCTATTGCTATCTATCTTCTATCTATCTAAAATTTCTATGTTTTCCTAATCGTTTATCTATTTTCTCTAACATATTCACGTCATCCTATCATAGACAAGAAGCTGATGTAACCCGTTCAATTCCAAACCCTATCTGTTATCCTGAACTTTATCTATCATATTCTAGATCTATTAAAATAAAGGTATATGCATCTCCTATCTTTAGCTATCATGAATATCTGGAAAAGCATCAGATAGAAACTGACCTATACGGACTCTGCTATCTATTTCATCTATCTATCTATCATTTTAATTAATCGAACTAGTTTCTTGGGAATATCAAATTCAATAAGAATATCATATAATACTTCGAATCTTTATATCTATCTATTTTATATTTTATAAAGGTATCTATCTTTTTATCATATTATTATCATTTCTCCACTTCTTGTATGCATTTTATACTTTTTTCTTGCTCACTCTACACTCATGATTATACCAAATGTCACTTTGCCTCTTATATAACTTATTTATCGTATCATCATCTTTCTATCTATCTATCTACACTCTGGTACATCATACTTACAGGCATCTTTATATCTTCTAATAGCATCATTTCAATACCTATTTGTAGTAATTCACTTATATTATCATTCAGTAAATTCGAAAATCCTGTCTTATTTTCCTCCTTCCAGAGTAATTTCTTATAGGCTAATCACTCTTTCTCTTTGCAATTTCTTTAATCATCTAAATACTTCCGTTCTGTTATGATTTAGAAAATCTAGTTTTAGTTCAATCTTTAAGGCCATATCAACATCGTTATCCGTTATGCCACGCTGACTTACAACTCAAAGTGTTCAGACCAAGAATAGAGGTGTTTCATGACGTTCAGGAGATTTCAATGAAACCCTATCACTTTCTTAACGTGGAACGTTTTTCTCCTTATCACTTGAGAGAAACTGTAACAAATATTATTACAACGTTGTTCCTTATGACAGTTGTGTCGATACCCACCGTAAGTTAAGGTATTTATTAGTTAAAAGTACTTCATTTGTTCATTCACAGCCCAGCTATGCTTCTAGCAAAAATCGATGAAATGGAAAACGCAACCATACTTATGTTAGTGGATCTATCGTCATTTGTTTTCAAATTTTAGAAGGTTATGTGCATCACGGCACTTCCTGAAAGAAACCACCCAGCCTTTCGGGATGTATCGTAGTCTCTCTTTATAGATAATTTGAACAGTAATGATGCCGTATTAATTAATAAATTAATAATGTATTTGTGCGAGATCGTGCGTATTTGCTTGTTTTCCGCACAGAACCAATACGCGGTAAGTGTGAAATACCACATTCAGTATTCCCAAAGTAACACACATAACAATTTCCCTCTTCTTATCGCTTAAGCGCGACATTCATTTTACTGCTTTAGGCTTTTAACATATTATTTTTAGAGACGTTTAACATAGTAATAATTATAAACTGGAAACTTACCACTGCAATTTCACCTAAATTGCAATGTTAATTATTGTTTTTAAATATTTGAAAAAAATTAAGTAAAGTCTACTACTCCACGAAACTGATGCATTCCTGATACAAGTAACATTAAGGAAGCCGTGAAAAAATCAACAAGATTCCAGATGCCGATGTTATTGCTGCAATATGTTATATAAATAATATTGTTAAAATATTAAAATGAAAAATAAATCATTACATAACCTTACCGTTTGTTTTAAGTTCGCATTTATAGACTGGGGAAAAAAAAAAAGAGACGTATATCACGGCCTGCTGGAGTATAGTAAACACAGAAAACATTTTATAGCAACAATGTTGAAGAAAGATATTTTGGTGTTCCGAAGTTGCCGTCATTAAACAGAAACCAACATGGAGATTTCATTGCAACTAATTAGAAATTCGTCTTTCAGGTATGTAATAGCCTAAACGATCTTCGCACAAAATTATGTAATATACACGAGCGGTATGTTTGTTTTCATGCTCTCGGAAATTAAAAAAGCTCAACTACGTTTCGCTTTTTCAATCTTTTCCTCGACCATGAAAACGTCAACATACCGCTCTTGTAACGTATATTACTATTTCACACATTGATTTTTGTCATTTATATCCTTATGTAAGGGGGAAGGGCTTTGTTAAAAACAGTTGCCATGGAGCTGTAACTTCGGTATCAGATGGACTTGGAAAAGAAACACGAAAAACGCTTTTTAACTTGTAAAAGCTTAACTGAAATCAGAGCGTTTACAAATATAAATGTAAGTTAATTGAAAAAAATTATTGGTACACAAACGGGGATGATTGATATATGCGGGGAATATAAAGACAGAAATAGTCAATTTAACACAGTTTCATTCTAAAGCGTTTAACTGTAGCATTAATTTCCAAATGAATGTTATTCCCTGTAATTATATATTATGAAGAGTACAGGGGGAAAACATGAATTGTAGGATTGTTGATTGTAGGATGAAAACACAGCTTATCTTGTGTAATTTCCTAAATTTAATCAATAAGGATTATTTACGTTCTTTCTTGAAGGGTATACATCATTTTAAAATAATTTAATACACAAACAGAACTATTACATGAAATGCTCAATAATTTTTTGTAGCTTTATTCTCTTCAGCTATAATCAACAATAACAACAATCCAGGTTGCCAAACGACAATAGAAAACAAAAGATGCGAAAACAAATTAATAAGGTGTATAAACAATTGAATATTCTCTCATATTTAAGTATAAAAATATAGGGGTGTCATTTGAAATTTCAAAGTAGGGGTGGCTAGGGTGGGGGTGAAATATAAAATGCAATTAAGCCTGATTTCAGACTTACCCCTTAATATCTAAATTGATATGTTTTTGTTTAAATTGAATTGAATTTAAATAATTATCCATGTTGAATCTTTCGTACACTACTTTTAACACTTGAATATAAATAATACTCATTCATAAAACAGAAATACAACATAGCATACAGAACAGAAAACACACTACAAAGACATCTCTACACACAGACAAATAAATACAACCACACAGGCGTATACAAACTCACATGCAATAGTTGCGACAGTTGGCTAGGGGTGGGGGTGAAATCTAAAATGCAATTAAGCCTGGTTTCAGACTTACCTCTCAATATCTAAATTGATATGTTTTTGTTTAAATTGAATTTAATTTAAATAATTATCCATGTTGAATCTTTCGTACACTACTTTTAACACTTGAATATAAATAATAATCATTCATAAAACAGAAATACAACATAGCATACAGAACAGAAAAAAACACTACAAAGACATCTAAACAACACAAACAAATAAATACAACCACACAGGCGTATACAAACTCACATGCAATAGTTGCACAGTTTCTACATTGGACAGACGGGCAGATCATTCCAAACTCGATACAAAGAACACATTAAAGCAATAACCAGAGGACACAATACATCTACATATGCCGAACACATAACTAATGCTAACCACACATACAATAACATAAATACAGACATGGAAATCCTACACATACAACCCAAAACTCAACACACTAGAACAATATGAAATATACAGACACACTAAAACACACCCTGATCAAATTCTCAACACACATATCAATTTCAAAACACACACACTATTTGACTCAACTCTTCATCGCACGAACGCACCTACACAACAGGCAGCGAAGTTGAGATAGCGCCGAGATCTAGTAGGCTCTGAGGATGGTATCAAGTAGCACCGAAACAGCTGTAAGCCGCAAATGCTTACATAACTAACACGAGTAAGATTGCCATTTAATCAATTATTTAAATAATTAGTTATTTAGGGTGGGAAATTTTGAAATGAAAGCCCTGTATACTGATCTATATTAATTAACGCGTCGAGAAACAAACACACAAGTAAAAAACACGCGGTGAGTGGTGCAAGGATGAGTATAAAAGGGTTACCGACGTTAACCGTGTGAATGGGACGACCTGCTTTTGCATACTGCACGTGTGCAGCGAAGAGTGCTTTGGAGAAAGAGTACGAGTTGGATATCACTTCTCTAAGTGATGTCCACATATTATAATCACAGTCTAGTATATACAGTCGCGAAGCTCAACACGTAGTAAATATGCAAACATTAGATAGTTGCTCACCACTAGGATCGCTAATATCTCCTCATTACAGGCAATGCAAAATAGTACCGTCACAGTCTATTGTTTCTAGCACCCTCAAAACTCAAGCTTCGTGACTGTATATAGTAGAATGTGTTATTATACACTCTGCATATAATTTTTAATATTATTTTTCAGATCTCGTAATCACAGATGTCAAAAACAACGTAACTAGAAATACAAAACAATTAAAGAACTCTTAGGTAAACGTGTGACGATCATGTCGACCTCGAAATGCGTAAGGACTTAAAATTTTATAGCTGCTGTACGCCAGAAAACTCGTTTCGGACATTAATTGTATTTTCTAGGCTTCAAATACTCTAATTACTAAATACTCTTTTATGCAAGGAGGTCACCGAATGGTTTCCACTTGTATGTTTGTTGCTGTCGAGCAATAAAACGGATTACATGGAAACCACAATAAAACCGCAAGAGAAGCTTTCATCGCCTATCCAAAGGCTGAGCTGAATGCCACTAAAGACTAGCTTCTGCAAAAAAGAGTTATCTTGTTAATTCTTTTTATACTAATCCAGCGTTCTACATAGAGCCAACTTACATACTCTGTTTTATACACATCATCATCATCATCCTTCACGAATTAGGCCTCTGTAGACCTGTTTCGGCCCCATCTAGCAGTCTTCTAAAAGGTCTTCCTGGTCGACGATGTCCTCTAGGTTTATACTGCATCATAATTTTTGGGATAATTGAATTTTCCATTCTTATTTTTTTTAGTAGGTTATTTTACGACGCTGTATCAACATCTCAGGTTATTTAGCGTCTGAATGAGATGAAAGTGATAATGCCGGTGAAATGAGTCCAGCACCGAAAGTTATCCAGCATTTGCTCATATTGGGTTGAGGGAAAACCCCGAAAAAAACCTCAACCAGGTAATTTGCCGCAACCGGGAATCGAACCCGGGCCACTTGGTTTCGCGGCCAGACGTCCATTCTTCTTACATGATCTAGCCAATTGAATTTGTATCTGCTGATTTTTTTCTTCTACTGACTCTACTTCTAATTGTTCTAAAATTGCTTCATTCCTTTTTCGGTCTAAAAGAGTATATCCTGCTGTCCTCCTGAAAAATCTATTTTATACACAGTGAGCCAAAAAAAAAAAAGGCACAAAATATTAGAAGTACTCTATTGTCGGAAATACATAACATTAATTTATAATGAATACACTGTTGGAAAGAGTAGACTTTAAAGATGAGCAAGACTTTTATTATGTTTTTTGAGGCTCAATTAAAATCTTAAGGAGGTCAATACACAAAGATGCGAAAAATGTAGTTTTTTGAAGAAAATTTATTACTTCAAAATGCAGAAACTGAATGTTGGTAAAATTAGTAATAATAATTAATTATCTTCAAAGTAATCAAAATTAAAAATGATGCTCTATGTGACCGCCATTTGCCCGCACAACCATTTCTAGGCGTCTTCTTCATTGTCCAGTTGCATTGGATATCTGTCTTTGATCAAGCCGGTCCCATCATTCATTCATTCATTCATTCATTCATTCATTCATCCATTCATTAATTCATTCGTTCATTCATTCATTCATTCATTTATCATATTCCATAGATCTTACATGAGTAATGAAGCTTTAAGATGTGGAACAAGTCAAAATTTCACAATATTACAATTACAATTTTTACAATATTTTACAATTTTTACAGTTTTACAATTTAGTAATTTTCTACAACGATGAGGTGAGGTCCGAGGATTCGCCAAAATATTACCCGGCATTTGCCCTTTGGTTGGGGAAAATCTCGGGAAAACCCAACCAGGTAATCAAATCAAAGCGGTGAAATGAAGTGATGCCGATGACTCGCCATTCAAGAAGGCGTTGTCTTAAATGTTCAATATTACGAATTCTTTTTTTTTTGTAGTAAACTGCTTTTTGTAGTTGACTCCATACAAAATGGTCCATCTCGTTTGAAACTCCAGCGGAAACCATCAGAGAATCTGAGAAATGCGATCTTTCACGCAATAATCTCTCAGGAGGGATATCATGTCCGTATCTTGCTAATCAATCGTTGTACACTTGAAACAGACCATTCTCGCTGAGCGTAGTTCCTTACAATTTGACGGACAGATAAATTATCATATTGGTGCAAATGTTTAATGAAAATCTTGTCTTCGTTATTAAGCGACCCATTATTCACAAAATGAGAACTCAAAACCGAGAAAACAAATGATGAAGCACAACAAAAATGAACTGGTAAGACCATAATGCTTAGTTCGGCATAAACGATCGATTTTGCACTGCCTTACAAAAAATAAAAAAATAACGTTTAATAAATTGTAAAAAAAATAAATATTACATTATTTTCCCTGTCTACAAGGACTGTGAAATTTGCCTGTGAAAATAAACTTTCAAGTAAAATCATTAGCTACTGGAATATAATCATTTAAAATTTGTGCCTTTTTTGGCCCACTGTATGTTTGTCGTTATGGATAAACTACAGAAGGTTGCACTTGAACAGGTTAAAAAACAAATGAATTAGTGAACAAATTGAAACTAGATTTATTCAAAAGTCACGAAAGATTAAAAAATCAGCTAACTTTGTTAAGAAGCGAGTTTATAGGAAAATAGCAACACCGGAATGTTAGTTGAACGCCAGAATAGCTTCGATAGCCTAAACCGACATAAGAAATTAGTATTGTTATATTTTTTTATCAGATCAGATCTGGGTGATCCTGCATTTGAGCCCTGAAAAACTACCGGTTCTCTTGAAGCATGTAGTTACCAGTTTCGCCATTAGATGTTTATACTGTCTGTAGTTAACCGTCTGTATTAATAAGAGAATACAGTAAATACTGTAAGCTCAAATTTTTCATAAATATAACATTTAATTCCTCATACATTTATAACGATATTATGGGCTACCGTAATTCGTTGTATCATTTATGCGTAAACTAAAGTTTGTCTCCTAGGTAACCTTGAGATGCAAGGGATCCAAACTTTACTTTTTATTTTCGGAAGTTTATTAACAGCCGAGTGCTAACTTTTGAGAGGACCAAATCATAGGTGTTAGTTAGAGCATTCATTAGCGAGTCAGTAACATTTGTGACGCTTTTGCAACTCGATATTAGTACGTGTGGACCGTTTAAGATTAAAGAACTAATAAATACGTTCTTGCAACTCAGCAATAGATTTTCAGAATGTTGGTATTACATTCATATTGATGTTAAACAAGAGAACTTCGTGTATTAAAAAAAAAAGAAAACAATAATTTGAAGGAATAAATATGAGAAACAAAATCAGAATTACAACATTTCATTTATTACGTTTAGCAATGTTTCCAAAGCAACTCAAACGAAACAATTGAAAACTAATGTCATGACATTCTTGGAACCACCAGGTATTAGTCGCGCAGATGGTAAACGACCCGATGGTCTCACCTTAATTCCATGGTCTAGAGGAAAATCTTTAATTTGTGACTCCACTTGCGTTGACACTCTAGCTCCATCTCACTTGCCGAATACCTCCAGACGCGTAGCATCTGCTGCTGAATTAGCCGTGAAGAAGAAAGTCAATAAATATGCTCATCTTTTAGACAATTATATCTTTGTCCCATTTGCTGTGGAGACCTTCGGTCCTTGGAGTCATGACGCTAAAATTTTGGTATCTCAAATCGGCCAAATTTTGATCTCCATTACTGGTGATCGCCGTTGCACTACTTATTTGCGTCAACGCTTAAGTATTGCTATTCAACGCGGAAATGCAATGAGCGTTTTGGGTACTCTTCCAGAGTCCAGCCCTTTGGACGAACTTTTTCTCCTGTAAAATTTATTATCTCTATGTAAATGTTTATATTTAGTTTTTATATATGTGTAATTGTAACGGCGAAAATATTGTTAATCAAATAATTTTTTTTCATAACTATATTTTTGTTTTTGGAGTGTTTTTTTGTAATGTCATGACATTAAAGCCTACTCTTTTGTGTTTGGGAGTGTTTTATTTAATGTCATGACATTAAAGCCTACTCTTTTCTGAAGTGGTGCTTTATCTTTGTGTATAGCTAATTTATTTAACATATTATTTTTAGTGATTTAGAAGCGTCCTAACTTTTCATTGAGTCTAAACGATTTACAAAAATATTAAATTGTATTTTTTGCATAAAACATAACTGAAAATAAGAATAATTGATTAAATGGCGATCTTACTCGTGTTAATTATGTAAGCATGTGCGGCTTACAGCTGTTTCGGTTCTACTTGACACCATCCTCAGAACCTTCTGTGTCTCGGCGCCATCTCAACTTCGCTGCCTGTTCTGTGGGTGCGTTCGTGTGATGAAGAGTTGTGTGAAATAGTGTGTGTGCAAATCAAGCTTTCAGGTATAACTCCTAGTAAAGTTGATTTGAATAATTTTGAGGGAAAAATTGTTCCGGGGACGGGTATCGAACTTTACTGGGAGTTATACCTGAAAGCTTGATTTGCATAATACACGTGACTGTTCGTTAACAGAAAACCACAATTTAAGTCACACAGAGTTAGTGTGCACTCAATGTTGGTTGCTTGACGGTTATCAGCCCACTTTGAGGTCTGTGGATATAGATGGAAAAGTTGGATCGGTGTCGGGTAGAGTTCCCGGGTAGCTCAGTTGGTACGTTTAACCTGAGAATTTGATTAGGGTGTGTTTTAGTGTAAGATCGCCATTTAATCAATTATTTATATTCGAGTGTAAAAAGTAGTGTACGAAAGATTCAACATGGATGAAAATATGATATTAATTGTTAAAAATAATGATTTATGGTATCTATGATATTTCTGCACATGGAAAAAAATCCTACAAGGAAAACAGCATTATGCCCTTATATTCCCAACCCATTTCCCCGTTGGTGCCCACTTTTTGGTACACTCTGTAGAATGTCGAATAAAATTACGCAAGAGTTCGTCGAGAGCCTGTCCGCAACGTAACTTGTACATGAATATAATTAAATACGAAACTATTAAACCAAGACTTTGTTTCTACATTTTAGTATCCTCATTTGTATACTTAATTGCGTTGAACTTGGAAAATAAAACTCAACGAGTAGTTTTATGGGGTGCGCTGACCTCGTAAAACGGCAGATAAAATGTGTTACAGGTGCTACAAAATAGATATGTTTACTTCTTTGTGTCCAGAAGTCCTTGGATCTAAATCTTGAGCGGATATGCTGCGTTCACTGACAGAAGAAGACGTTCGTGCTGTTACAAATTTGAGACACAATTTCCAGAAGCTGTCATTTCTCATTACATTTAAAACATAAACCTGGAATTTCCACTGCCACATGGTTTTTGACCACAAAAGTTAAAATGGCTCACTCACTTCATTACTGGACCAACTTTCCAAACGTGTGTGCATTTTAGACTGCCAGTACTTTGCTCTGTATCTATTTTCAGTGCTCTCTCCGAACAAAAATTCGAGTCTAGCATCACACCCTTTGGGACGAAGAAAAAATCAAGTGGAGAGGATGATATATTTACCATTTTTCCTCTAAAATAATCTTCAATTTGTGAAAAATACATTACATAAAATTTAACGCGCATTTTTTGGCCTTATTGGCTGCTATGACGTCATTTTTAAAGGTCTCGTGTACAGAATTTTCAGATTGCACTAAACTTTGATTGCATTTTCCATAATTTTAATTTTTTTAATAAATAATCTTTGATACTAGTATATAAAAATGCATTATATAAAATTTAATACTCATTTATGTCCTGTCAGCTCATGTGACATAATCTTTAAAACTCTGTTACACAGTGTTTTTAAATGACACTAAATTTGATTGCAATTTGCCGAACTTCATGTTTACAGAAATTTATATATCTTCGAAACTATAAATATTACATTCTTGATATTTGTTAAACACATTGTCTGCTCCACTCATTCTTCATCATATAACGCACAATTCCTGCACTAGAATATGTACATGTACTTCTTTACATAAAATGAGAGTATAAGGGTACAGTGCATCAGTTATTCATAGATTTCAAAAAGGCATATGACTCGGTTAAGAGAGAAGTTTTATATGATATTCTTATTGAATTTGGTATTCCCAAGAAACTAGTTCGATTAATTAAAATGTGTCTCAGTGAAACGTACAGCAGAGTTCATATAGGTTAGTTTCTGTTAGATGCGTTTCCAATTCACTGTGGGCTAAAGCAAGGAGATGCACTATCACCTTTACTTTTCAACTTTGCTCTAGAGTATGCCAGGAAAAGTCCAGGAGAGGGTTTGGAATTGAACGGGTTACATCAGCTGCTTGTCTATGCGGATGACTTGAATATGTTAGGAGAAAGACCACAAACGATTAGGAAAAACACGGGGATTTTACTGGAAGTAAGTAAACAGATAGGTTTGGAAGTAAATCCCGACGAGAATATTGTACGAAATGGAAATATAAAAATTGGAAATTTATCTTTTGAAGAGGTGGAGAAGTTCAAATACCTTGGAGCAACAGTAACAAATATAAAAGATACTCGGGAGGAAATTAAATACAGAATAAATATGGGAAAACCTGTTATTATTCGGTTGAGAAGCTTTTATCATCAGTCTGCTGTCAAAAATCTGAAAAGAATTTATAAAACAGTTATATTACCGGTTGTTCTTTATGGTTGTGAAGCTTGGACTCTCACTTTGAGAGAGGAACATATGTTAAGGGTGTTTGAAAATAAGGTGCTTAGAAAAATATTTGGGGCTAAGAGGGATGAAGTTACAGAAGAATGGAGAAAGTTACACAACACAGAACTGCACGCATTGTATTCTTCACCTGACATAATTAGGAACATTAAATCCAGATGTTTGAGATGGGCAGGGCATGTAGCACGTATGGGCGAATCCAGAAATGCATGTAGTGTGTTAGTTGGGAGGCCGGAGGGAAAAAGACCTTTAGAGAGGCAGAGACGTAGATGGGAAGATAATATTAAAATGGATTTGAGGAAGGCGGGATATGATGATAGAGAATGGATTAATCTTACTCAGGATAGGGACCGATGGCGGGCTTACGTGAGGACGGCAATGAACCTCCGGGTTCCTTAAAAGCCAGTAAGTAAGTAAGTAAGTACTTCTTTACATCACAATATATTCTATTTACACTAATTAACAGAAAAAAAGTCAGGTTAAAAATAGAGATAAGACCTTTTACCTAAACACCATCGATATAAAAATGAATACTGTCCATTAATTAAGACAAAATCCAATTTAATCATCCTCTCCCATCAAAATCGTTATATGTACTCTAAAATTTGCATGTGTAATCAGAACTACGTTCTGATCGAGCTGGTCTAGTATGTAACCGAGCTACTGTGGCTGGGATAAAATAATGTTATTTGCAGAAGACGCGAAAAGGCTCTTCTTTTAGGTTGTCCTGTTTCACTTTCCTTGTCGCCTCAATACTGAGATCTTGAAGGGTTGTGTAAAATTTCAAACTACAGCAGCTGATTGAGTATGAATCACCTAGTGTGTCTGCGTAATTTCTCCATCCCACGCACGTAGCTGTGTGCGTATACACGTCTGCGATCTGGTGTCTGTTCGTGTGGGTGTTTCGTTTCTTACTCTCGCCTGTCTGCCACATCCCTCACACATGTTACGTGCGACGCGCACCAGGTGTGCGGACGTTGGAGTAAACTTCGACACGTGAGTGCGTGCGTGCGTCTGTAAATCATGACTGGAAACAGAAATGCGGCTTGAAATTTCTTAACAGACCTTTACACGATCAGAGTTTTCACTCCATTAAACTTAAAGATTTTTTCTCTTCAAGTGTATATTGACATTTTATTTTTTTCAGAGATTTTTACGCCACTTACAGTTTGAACTGTCGGAAAAATATTGCCAAAACTTGAGAGGATCATACATTAGTCAGTTGTCCACATCTGTGGAGTAACGGTCAGCGCGTCTGGCCGCGAAACCAGGTGGCCCGGGTTCGAATCCCGGTCGGGGCAAGTTACCTGGTTGAGGTTTTTTCGGGGGTTTTCCCTCAACCCAATACGAGCAAATGCTGGGTAACTTTCGGTGCTGGACTCCGGACTCATTTCACCGGCATTATGACCTTCATTTCATTCAGACGCTAAATAACCTAGATGTTGATACAGCGTCGTAAAATAACCCCATAAAAAACAATAGTCAGTTATGCTTTGCTAGCTCAAAAATTGGCAAAAATGTCACGTGGAAATCATTCTACATATAGGTGCCTTGACACGACTTGATAAAACCAAAAACAATTGCACACAAACTTACTGTTATAGCGAAAATACAAATGTTAAAAATGCTCATTATATGGAAATAAAACATTACAAATACAATCCACGCAGAATGACCCACCTCCTCGAATTTAAAAATGTAAAGTAATTCCGAGATGAACAATATTGGAGGTAGATGTAGTAGTAGTAGTAGTAGTAGTAGTAGTAGTAGTAGTAGTAGAAGCTGTAGTAGTAGTAGTAGTAGTAGTAGTAGAAGATGTAGTACTAGTAGTAGTAGTAGATGTAGTACTAGTAGTAGTAGTAGAAGATGATGTACTAGTAGTGGTAGTAGTAGTAGAAGATGTAGTACTAGTAGTAGTAGTAGAAGATGATGTACTAGTAGTGGTAGTAGTAGTAGTAGAAGATGTAGTTCTAGTAGTGGTAGTAGTAATAGTAGTGGTAGTAGTAGTATTAGTAGTAGAATATGATGTACTAGTAGTGGTAGTAGTAGTAGAAGATGTACTAGTAGTGGTAGTAGTAGTAGAAGATGTAGTAGTAGTAGTAGTAGTAGTAGTAGAAGATGTAGTACTAGTAGTGGTAGTAGTAGAAGATGTAGTACTAGTAGTGGTAGTAGTAGTATTAGTAGTAGAATATGATGTACTAGTAGTGGTAGTAGTAGTAGTAGAAGATGTACTAGTAGTGGTAGTAGTAGTAGAAGATGTAGTAGTAGTAGTAGTAGTAGTAGTAGTAGTACTAGTAGTAGTAGTAGTAGTAGAAGATGTAGTACTAGTAGTGGTAGTAGTAGAAGATGTAGTACTAGTAGTGGTAGTAGTAGAAGTAGTAGAAGATGTAGTACTAGTAGTGGTAGTAGTAGTAGAAGATGTAGTACTAGTAGTGGTAGTAGTAGAAGATGTACTAGTAGTGGTAGTAGTAGTAGTAGTAGTTTCCTGGAACGTCGAGTTAGATCGTCAGATTTCTGATATTTTAAATAAACTGTGTTTTTAGCAGGCCCAATCAGCTCACCAGTAACATTTATAACGCAAAGTGTAGCAGCTATTCTACTTTCAGACCTGTCGTACTCAGAACTTGAAAGAGGCTTCTGTAAGCGTATACTAAAAGGTGGACGTATAAAACATTTTCGATTAATGAAATATATTTAATAATCTCCACTGATAAAGGAAGCTAATGTAAATCATTAGTTTTAACCATATCTTTTGAATCACGGCAATACCTTGCTTTTGATCCTATTATGAAAAAACATAAACTGAAAGCGACGAAATCGAGAGAACGGGATACGAAACAGGGATTCTAAAAGGGAACTGGGCTGGCTCCATGCCATACGTCGCTTTGTACTGAAGAGGCCACGAAAAATGAGAGCAAAGTGAAGGAAGCTGCCAGCTAAATCGAGATGTGGAGGTGAAGCGGAGTCATTGAAAAAGGCTCAACACCAACAATGAGGTCAAGGGCGCCATTGAAGTTATCAACCTGCGCCGCAGTGGCCACTGTCCTCTGGGACTGACGTCACCCTCCAACAGACTTTCTATGTTAATAAGCTCCATATAAACCCAAGCGCACGTCTTGTCCGCCATATTTTGTGTTCCTATTAAAACGCCGCGGGCTACATGATCGTGCCAAATCGTGTGTGCCGACCACTATTGTCTTGCAAGAGGTAGATAAATTGTCTGCTTGCAGGAAATGATGCGAAAGACACGTAAAATTAATTACAGGATAGAAAGAGATGCGCTTCACGTGTAATACTTACATAATAGGAAGCAAAATAAGTAATAAATTCATCCACAGACAGGCAAACACAAGCAGTGCTTACGACGATCAACTTATGGAAAGGAATACTGCAATGATTGTCATAAGCTATGTAGCGACATATGCCCTTCCTCTACTAAAGTCTAACACTGGCACTATACCGAACATCTTTCACTATAGCTGTTCCTCGACTTTGGAATTCCCTACCCAGTAATGTCAGAGAGACTGCCAGACACAAACCAATGTAAAGGGTTAGGTACAGCTTACAACAGTAAAATTTGGAAATATTCAACATTTTTTCCTCCGTGTACAATAATGAAAATTGATACTGTATGTGTAAAACACTGTTTTTCTGCTATATGAAAAAAAAAACAGTTTTAAGATTTAAAAAATATTACATATTAATGTTTTTTTGTTCCCATTAAAATTCAGTTCACTGTGCAGTGATGAAGTTTTTTCCCACGATATTAACTCAAAAACTATCCAACATTCTGTGATTAAATTTTTTGTGTGAATTTATGCATGTCATATCTACAATATGATGCAATATAAATCTACTTTTGATAGATTCTCTGATAAAAAAATAATTCATTTTAAAAGTGGTCAAATATCAGTATTTTCTTCTAACACAAAATAAAAAAAAAATATTAGTTATTAAGAAATGTAGTTTAAAAAGCATGATATTGTAAACATGAGTTTCAGCAATACAATAAAAGGGAGAGAACATGAAAAAGTTAAAAGTTTATTAGTTATGAGGGAAACGCTTCATCATTACATAGTGAACTGCCACCATTTATAATTTTGAAGAAGGAAAATATATATAACTTTTTTATATCGTAAAAATATTATTTTCATATAACAGAAGGAAAGTGTTTTACAGATACCAATTTTCATTATTATACGATATATAAGTAATGATCAAAATAAATGTTGAATATTACCAAACATTTTACTGCTGTAAGCTGTACCTAACCCCTTAAGAACAGACTAAGGAAGTATTTTTGAAATAATCATCGTTAATAATATTAGTTGTTTCAATTTTTAAGGGTGATATATATTGCAGGATAAATATTTAAATTATTATTATTATTATTATTATTATTATTATTATTATTATTATTATTATTATTACTTCTTATCAATGTTTATTATTGTCTCACCAACACTACTTAACAAATTTTCATTATTTACTTTTACTTTTATTATTCACTATTTCTCCTCACTTTCATTTTGTCATTCGGCCTGCTGGTCTTAGCTCTGACATATTAAATAAATAAATAAATAAATAAATAAATAAATAAATAAATAAATAAATAAATAAGTAAAAGTAAATAAAAGTAAATAAATAAATAAATAAATATAATAATAATATTATTAATAATAATAATAATAATAATAATAATAATAATAATATTATGTCATGTCTTTAGTAACTCAGTTTCTACAGTGGTTTTGTTCAAACATGTTAAGAACTATTGCGACGTTTCCTGGAATATTTCCATATACGCCTTATGACAAGTCTTCTTCTCTGACTTTCACGTGATACATTTAATATAGATTCCAGTCGTTTTCTTCGTTCTAGATTATTCCTCCGTTTCCTATGTCCTGTGTTTTGTCTACATTCAGGACAGTCCGGAAACTTATTTATTGCTCCTTTCATATTTAATTTTCTTCTTGGATTCTGACTTTGAGAGAGGAACAGAGGCTAAGAGTATTTGAGAATAAGAGGATGGGGATCCTACACATTAGAATCTGTGGATTCTAAAGTCTCTGAGTAAAACATTTCCAGGTCGGTGGATCGGACGCAAAGGACCAAATTCGTGGCCGCCACGTTCACCCGATATCACTATAATCAATTTATTTTGTGTGGCTAAGTTAAGAACAGTGTATAAGCGTCCCAAATTTTTAAGCATGCATAATGTGATTGTTACGGTAACAATGGACATGTTTGAAAGAATATACCGAGAAACAAGATTGTAGATTTGATGTTGACAGTACCACTAATGGCCGTATGTAGGAACTCAACTAATTTTGTGTAATTTTTTTGAGTTGCTCTTATATTTCGTGTACTTTTATCTCCCCAATTCTCCTACTTATGCTTCATGATATGATAAAGTGTGGTTGTTTAAACTTAACACGGTGTATAAATACAGCAATTATAGTTCAAAGTTAAATTACTGAAAGTGGCACTGTTAATATTACAGACGGAAAAACTTTCGCTACTTAGAGAACATAATTGTTGCAAGAAAGCACACAGTTTATTTCCAGGTCATTCTGGTGAAAACTGGATGACAAAAACATTTTTTGAGCGACAGAATATTATAAATGTATGTTTTCGTAAAAAACTAACAGTAAATATTATTATTAACGATTTTTGGAGCGTCAAATAATTCCTTTATTCTAATAATAAAAGTCGTGACGTAAATTTTTGGATAAGATCTTTAATTTAGTTAGAATTCTGAGGGAAGATTTAGTCTGCAACTAGTGACAAAAAACTTTGTTGCAATTTCCTGTTAACTATTCAAAACACTCCTTGTTAATATTAGAAATGGCATAACTTTCGCTATGTTAAACATGTAATTGTTGTAGGAATTCACGAAGTCATTAACGTGAAGACAGTGGCGTGCTGAACGCCATAGAAACAGCTGAATCGAGAGTTCCCCCTCTGGACATCTCAATCAGCAAATGCAGTCAATTATCCACAAGACGAGAGAGCGAGATCGACTTTGCCAGGCGAGGAAAATGCCGATAAGTGAGATGTGTAACTGGCGCGATTCTGAGGAGATTTCAACGAGCGGTAGAGAAAGCAACTCGGGATTGCTACAACAGCAAGTTCCCCTTACTTCTATTTAAGAGGGTTAGTACAAGATACGACATTGGATTCAAGTCCTCACTTCTAGGAATTCAACCGATACAGAAGTCTCTTCAGTGATGCCCTGGATTTCTTCTTCCATTTCCACCGTGTACAGAAGGAACTCACTAAAAAATTGCAGAAAAGTATATTCTATTATCCATGTGCTAAAAAGGATAAATGTTCATCTTCCCTCTTGCTTAAAAAAGTCCCTTGTGCAGACGCTTGTATTTCCCTATTTTGACTATGCTGACTTTTACTGACTGACCTTTCCAGCGACAACAAAACGAAACTTCAACGTGCTCATAATTTGTGTGTATGTTTTGTAAGCAATGTTCGTAAATATGATCATATTACCCCATCCCTGGAAACAATAGGTTGGCTTAAACTAGATAAGAAAATAAATTTACATTCACTTCTCCTTCTCTTCGAAATCTTGAACTCTTCTATTCCTTCGTACCTGTCGTCTCGCTTCACTTACCTTTCTTCCCACCACAATCTGAACACACGCTCTCGCCATGAAACAATACTAACAATACCATCCCATCGCACCTCCTCATACTCATCCTCTTTCACAATAGCCCTGCCAAGACTCTGGAATTCGTTACCTGCTAGCATCAGGGACTGTCGAAATAAAATTGAATTCAAACGCAAACTTACTAGGCATTTGGTCAGTAATTGAGACTCGTTCAGACATGGTTTCTTGTAAATAGTTCTCTTAATCCATCACAAAATATTTCAATATCCGGTAATTTCATCACTATAGAATTTTGTTATTGTAGGTTTAATTTTTAATTCAGTAAATATAAAAATATTCTTTGTTCTTAACGTCTATGATAAAATGTCTACCTTTCATTAATCAGGTAATCTTGTCGTATTTTAATTTTAATTGTAATTGTAGTTGTAAATTTAATATTAATTGTAATTTTATTGTTCATATTATAGTTGTAATCCCCTGGTAGAGGGGCAGAGAAGGCCTGACGGCCTTGTCTCTACCAGGTTAAATAAATAAATACTAATAAATAAAATACTAAAAACTATAGTTAGATTATCTGACCACGAAATTTGATTCCAGGATCTCCAATACGTGAGTCCACTATTTTATTACTTAGGTGCATAACTCGTACTAACATTCTTGTAGCAGTACATTGTTATTTCATAAAATCATGCATTTAAAATAAAAATTAGAGCCATTAATAGTAATTCAGTACAATAAGAATCAAAAGGAAGTCTCCAACCACACTAAGTGAATAGATGTTTTGTAACACAACAGATGTATCGCTCTGAGAATAATAAATTGCAAACATCACGAAAGATCTGTACTGTTATGTAACAAGTACGGCCGTACTCAGAGATTGGTATCAATGATTAAATAATACAATTACTCCGAGGAAGAAATGCAGTGGAAGAAATTATAGCCATCGCGCCACACCGAGACCGCAGACGTGATTTAGAGCGTGACGAGTCTTCTTCCCAGGTTCGAGCCCCGCCTAGTACACGAGCTATCCTTTCTTCCCTCTTATACTGTATATTGTTTCATCATCGTATGATCACGTTCTCTCTTTAATATTTTTCAAGTACAATCGTTTAAATGAGTAATAGCCTTAAATTGTACATTCTATCGCGATTTACATCTTGCGCTGTGAAAGCGGTAATGTTTCTGAATACAAGTCTTATGAACTTGGGTTAATTTTCAAGAAGGGAAATGAAAGTTTTGTCTTCTTCGTGGAGACTGGGTGTGCATCCATTTTCTCATGCTACCTTATGACCAGGCTTCGAGACTTTGGACCCGATAGAACAGTTCAGTGGGAAATGCGAATGACGGCGTACTGAGTATACAGACGTGGACAAATTATTAACAAAATTGACGATTTTTATGATAATTCTGTTTACAAAATTTGACTTTTCAATTTACACTACAGTTGACAATTTTTCATATTTCTATCATTATAGTAGACAGAAAAATGCAAAAATGTCAACTGTAGTTTAAATTGAAGAGCCAATTTTTGTAAGAATATATAATAAAAATCTTTAATTTTGCTAAAATTTGTAAATATGCAAAAATGTCAACTGCAGTCTAAATTGAAGAGTCAAATTTTGTCAAAATATAAAATAAAAATATTCAGTTTTGCTAATTATTTGGAAATATCCCAAATGTGAACTGTAGTCCAAATTGAATAGTCGAATTTGGTAAAAATATATAGTAAAAATTGTCAGTTTTGCTAATAATTTGTAAATATGCAAAAAATATCAAATGTAGTCCAAATTGAAGAGTCAAATTTTCTAAAAATGTACAATACAAATCTTCAATTTTGCTAATAATTTAGAAATACACAAAAATGTCAACTGCAGTCTGAATTGAAGAATCATATTTTGTAAAAATATATAATAAAAATCTTCAATTTTGCTAATAATCTGTCCACGTCTGTAGTAGTAAAGCGTAGCCTACAGTGGGTGGGGGGTACTGTAGAATGAATGCCAACAAATACGCAAAGGAAAACGCTCTGGATTTGAAGTTTCTGACGAATAATTGGGTTTCATACAAACCCATTTTCAAACTGTGTCTGAAATTATTACACTGTTAGAAAAGTCAGAGCAAGAGATGCCGGAAGCCCTCAAATTAATTTAGAAAATGAGCAGAGAATTAATGAGACATCAAGTACACCGGTTACTGAACGTGTAAAACAGAAGTGGAAATCAATTTTATGTAAAAATAACGAATATTGAATATAAGCAACTAATTAGTGGACATAGAGTCACCCGAGAATAAGGGACTGTATCTTAGAAACTGCAATGATGTTAGGCTTCTTCGTTTTGCTCCTGTCACGTTATGCGAAGTAGAGCGCAGCTTTTAACAGTACAAACTGTGTTTGGCAGATAACCGAAAAATATTTACGTTTGAGACACTGAAAATGTATCTTGTAGTACATTGCAATTCGGTACTGTAACTGCACTTCCTAAAGACGATCAATAGGATAAATGGAGGAATTAAAATTGCTACATGTTTATTTCCATCATTAACACCGTGTATAATTAAACACAAACGCTTATAAAATACAGGAAAATAAATACTTTTCACATTCTTTTGACATTGTCATTGTGTAATGTATATTTACTTTCAGAATGTCCATATGTGTGTGTTTCCCCATAATACCGTACTCTACTCTAAATAGCAACGTTGTTACCTCAACACATCTCTACCATTCACTACCTGCAGCGAGTCAACAACCTATAGTATATGCACAGTAAAGTTATTGTATCGGGTCCCAAGTCTCGAAGACTGCTTATGATCTTCTGAAGTATTTTTGGGGTTATTTTACGACGCTGTATCAAAATCTCAGGTTATTTAGCGTCTGAATAAAGTGAAAGTGATAATTCCGGTGAAATGAATCCGGAGTCCAGCACAGATAGTTACCCAGCATTTACTAAAGATTATTATCTTTTGGTCCTACTGAATATATCTGTTATGGTAACAAATTACTATGGAATCCCGGCCACCAAGTCACTCAACTGAGTGCGCTCCTTGTATAATGGCTGTTGATTTAATAAAAATGTCAACTTACATGCCCAACTTGGAGTCAGGCCACAAAGGGAAAAGCACTGAAGGAGGGGAGTTCGATCCGGTGCTGTGGATTGGACTTCGGCGTAGCTCAATGGTGAGAGCGCTTGGTACGTAAAACCAAGGACCCGGGTTCGATCCCCGGCGCCGAAGCGAATTTTTCCCTCTGATATTAATTGTTACCCACCATTTGCTCATATTGGGTTGAGGGAAAAGCCCGGAAAAACCTCAATCAGGTAACTTGTCCCGACCGGGATTCGAACCCGGGCCACCTGGTTTCGCGGCCAGACGCGCTAGCCGTTACTCCACAGATGTGGACCTTATGAAGTGGCCTTTATAACATGCTGTAAGACGCAGATTCCCAATATTTTTCAAAGTACAGTGCTGGTTAAGAATTTTGACAAAGATATTTAACGTTCTTTCTAGTTTATGTTTTTCTTTTTGCAACTAGAAAGCTGATTTAAATCCCTTATGTGGAACAGTGTGGACGAAGTGAGTCAAATGATATTTAGTCTATTAACTCACATAAAGATTAAGGTTAATCCCAGGATCCCATGCAAAGATAATCAGTCGTTTATTTTTTAGTTTACACTTCGTCTTTCTCCGTCACTAATTCATTAATATAGTAATACCACAGTCTACTATATACAGTCGCGAAGCTCAATATGTAGTAAAAATGCAAACATGGGTAGTTGCCCACCACTAGGATCGCTACTATCGCCTCATCATCGCAGATCTCTCTCCTAGTAGACGACAAAATATATTACACTTTCGTTGTCGTGTTCTTTTGGAAAAATTAACACCTTCCTTCCATTATTGAAATATTAAATGCATAAAGTTAATTTATTATTTTAATGAAGTATATTAAATTCCACCATAAACTCGAAGATACCTGCAAGAAATAAGTAATATAATTTTTGTTTGTGCAAAACGAACTGAAACTTACTACAATAGCTTCATTCATTCAAGATTATAGCGATAATTAACTATGAAACCAATAAATATTAATTTGCAATTCCCTTTACAACAATAATAATGGAAATATGAATTAATGGAGTAACTTACGTGTACCGGTACTTGTAGTGTAGGCTTACGTAGTTAATAAAGTGGGATGAGGTTAAGCAATAATAATCACACCAGAATTGGAAATAAAACGTGATCAATAAATATTATTGTAACAGACTTTTTCTACGTCTCTAGTAGAGCAACAAATAAAAATAACAACAAAATTAACAGCTATAATTAAAAACATCCTTTGAATAAAAAATAGGCCTAAGCAATAATAATCCCACCTGAATTGAAAATAAAACTTGATCAATAAATTTCATTAAAACAAACTTATTTTTTCTACGTCTTTAGTAAAATAACACATAACAATAATAACAAAATTAATAGCTACAATTAAAAATATATCCTCTGAAAAAAAAAGTAGACCTAACCTTTATTTCTCTGGAAATTTAGCAGTGACAGAACTTTAACCGGTATCTAATGTCCTTTCGGTTAGACTGAAACATTTCATTGTGAAATTTAAGGATATAATGTATTCTAACAGTCACAAAGAACTTCAAAATTAACAGTTTTGTTTCCGCACAGCATTCTTGTGGAAACCCAGGAACCTTTCTGAATCTTTCGGAAATCGGACAAAGGATAACTATGGGCTCTTTCTCTTACTGTTGCTACAATTTATAGCACTACAAACGTCTCCTCCTTGTCCCATATTATTATTCCAATTATTATATTTTAGCCATTAACATTTTCATTACAACCAATAACGAACATTTCACAAGCATCAATGTGAAATACGCAACGAGCTAGCACTCGATAGAAATACGACACAGTCCAGTCGACTATAGACAGTCTATTGTTTCTAGTTGCTAACCGCTTGGAGCGCTTTATATCGAGATTTGCAAAAAAACACCACAAGCTTCGCGACTGTATATAGTAGACTGTGGTAGTATCAACAATTTTTCCTTACATTTTCATTGCACATTTTTTTTGGCTATTCCCTACAGACATTGCTTAATGGCAAGTTTTAGTTGCCATGGTAATATTTTACACTGCATAGGTACGATCAGGACACAGTTAAAAATGCAAAGGAAAAGTTTCTGATGTCACTTTAGATTCATCTCACCATAATTGAAATTCAAACATTTATTTTTCTCGAATAACGAAGTTTCTGCTGTTTTATTCCCCTCATATTCTGGCTGAACTAGATGAAAATTAATTTCTGTTGTCATTACTTATAATTAAATTGTTATTTCTATTTCCATGTTTCATAACCGTGTGTTATACTTGTCACTTTTTATTACAAACCTTTGTTTTATTTTACTGTATTATTAATTTACATTTCAATTATATCGTCGGCTTACAAGCAAAACACATTCAGTCAAAAAAAATATTACCTCTGAGAAAAAGGTTTTTTTGAAAGATCTGAACAAAACTGAATTCTCAAAATATTATTTTCAGTAAGTTG
This sequence comes from Periplaneta americana, assembly GCA_025594305.2. Taxonomy (NCBI): domain Eukaryota; kingdom Metazoa; phylum Arthropoda; class Insecta; order Blattodea; family Blattidae; genus Periplaneta; species Periplaneta americana. The sequence goes on along the minus strand of JAJSOF020000001.1, from coordinate 188,656,106 downwards.
TTTTTCTTTATGTGTATTTAAAGGGTTAGGTACAGTTTACAGCAGTAAAATTTTGGAAATATTCAACGTTTTTTCCTCCATTACTGTATTGTGTACAATAATGAAAATTAGCATGTGTAAAACACTGTTCTTCTCTTATATGAAAAAAATATTTTTAAGATTAAAAAAATTCAGTTCACTGTGCAGTGATGAAGCGTTTCCCACATAACTCAAAAACTATCCAACATTCTGTAATGAAATTTTTGTGTGTATTTATGCATGTCATAGCTACAATATGATACAAGATCACTTCTCTAGCTTTGATAGATCGTCTGATAAAAAATAAATTCACTTAAAAATGGTCAAATATCAGTATTTTCTTCCAACACAAAATAAAAAAAATATATATTATTTTTGAAGGAATGTACTTGAAAGAGCATGATATTGTAAACATGAGTTTCAGCAATAAACTAAAAGAGAGAGAACATGAAGAAGTTAACAAGTTTATGAGTTATGAGGGAAATGCTTCGTCACTGCACAGGGAATTTTGAAAACAAAAATATATTTTTTTTAATTGTAAAAATATTTTTTTCATATAGCAGAAGGACAGTGTTTTACACTTACCAGTTTTCATTATTGTACAAGATATAGTAATGGAGGAAAAAAAGTTGACTATTTCCAAAAATTTTACTGCTGCAAGATGTACCTAACCCCTTGATTTTTAAATTCTAAGTTTATACACATACATCATGTATAGTAGTGGGAAAAAAAAAAATCGGACCGAAGGAATAATCAAAGTCCCCGAAATGAGCCACTGCGCATGCCACGCCCGCATTCACAAGATAGCGAGTAATCTATTGAAATTGTTGTAGTTTCGACTGCTGACGTAGCCCATTTCGAAAGCTATTAGTTGGTAAAATTCATGTTCTGGGAATAATAAGTTGATTAAGTAGTAAAATAGCGCTGCAATCGAAAAGTATTTGAAATAAATTTGAATAAGGAAAAAAAAAGTTTCCTTCCCAGGCAGGATTCGAACCACTAAAGTCTTAGTTATACCTTATTTTATTTCAAGGAGTGCAGTTCGGTGGCTTCTTTGAACACCCACTTACAGATTTATGACTTCCTACACAAACAACTCTGACAGTTCCATCCTGTCCCTTCGTGCCAACATTGCACAGTTGCCACAATCCTGGTGACCTTCGAAATTATGCAGTGAAACTGACGGGATTCTTGAAATTGGGAAAAGATGCGGCAACTCTGCCTCCACGTGGATTTGACGGGCACCTGTCAATTCTTCTGAACGAGAGTTGTGATTGGTTACTAACAAGAGAAGACAATATTTCCGTCACAGTAAGGAAGACATTTATTTATGACAATCAATTAGTAGGGGGCAGTAGAAAGTCTGTCGGCAAAGTCCTTACTATGAAACTGCACTCCATGAAAAAAAATTAAGTATACCAGTCTATCGTGCTGTCACTGTGAACAAGGCTCTGAAATCAGCTACAAGGGTCGGTCCGGTTTTTTTTTTTTGCAACTACTGTACATTATACGCGCCTTTTTCTCTGAAGTAATCTCTTTGACTTAATGTGTTTTGCTTGTAAACCAACGATATCATTTCATGACTTCATACATCAGATCTTCTACCTATGTTTCCATTTACGGTTTGTTACTCTTTTCTGTTAAAATTTTACATAAACAACTTTTTTATTTTGGTATGATGTATCAGAGACCATATAATTAATCTTAATACTTGTTCGAAGAAGTGTATGTTTGTTCCATCATCTCTAAATGACATTCGAACTTGTAAATAGAGTGTCCATATAAACAATATATTACAAATTATCATACAATTATCCTACTGATTTTGTTAAAGCCTCGTGTTTTACTTCTTAATACTTGTAAAACAGTTCTTCGTATTTCATTAGTTTCTCTTCCCATGTGAGTTTTCTTAACACGACGAGTTTCGTGATCCGTGAATCATTGCTCTCCGCGACTCACGACTGCTTCGCGTGGGGACCGCCTAGAAGTGTTCCCACGTCATACAAAAAGAGGCGGCGGATCCAGCAGCAAATGTGCGTGAACTATGCATACTGCTTCGAGTTTCTTAGCCATCTGTGATTTCGACATCTGAGAAAGGCAGTCACAAACAAGATCCGAAATGAGGATTCCATTCCTTTCTATATTTGCGATGACTGATAATGCCTCGAGTAATAGTTCGTGAGGTTCTGCCTACTCAGAGAAGTCGCAAACTCATATTTTGATCATACATCAAATTAAAATAACGTAAATTACGTGTAGTATTCGATTTGGAAATTCATCACAAGCATGAGCGTGGAACCGGACTGTATTCAAAGAGGAAGTAGAAGTATACAGCAATCTTAATCATCAAATATTAAATGCAGACATCCAGGATGTTTGTAATATTCTGTTGATAGAGGATAAAACGTTAAATATTACCTTCCAAAGGCATAAATTATTAATTTCTCTTTGGAATTATATACTTACTTACAAATGACCTTTAGAGAACCCGCAGGTTCATTTCCGCCCTCACATGCATCTATCCCTTTCCCGAGAAAGATTAATCCAGTCACTACCATAATATCCCACCTCCCTCAAATCTATTTTAATATTATACTCCCATCTATGTCTTGGCCTCTCCAAAGGTTTTTTCTCCGACGGTCTTCGAACTAATACTCTTCATGAATTTCTGGATTCGCCCATACGTGCTACATGCGCAACCCATCTCAAACGTCTGGATTTAATATTCCTAATTATGTCAGATGAAGTATATAATGCGTGCAGTTCTGCGTTGTCTAACTTTCTCCATTCTCTTGTAACTTCATCTCTGCCCCAGAACAACTTAAAAAAGACCGGAAATAGCACTCTGGCAGATATTTTTGAAAAAAAAATTATGACGGACAATATGACTGTACAGGATGTTTTCTCCCTTATTTCCCCAATTTTACGTCACTATTCTCCCATTATATACAACTATGATTACATACATACATACATACATACATACATACATAAGTGTTCTGCCCATGGGTAGGTCATTCACTGCAAACCCAACATTCTCCAATCTTTCATATTTTCTGCCTTCATCTTAGCCTCGCATATGATCCACATATCTTAATGTCGTCTATCATCTGATATCTTCTTCTCCCGCTAACTCTTTTCCCGTTCACCATTCCTTCCAGTGCATCCTTCAGTAGGCAGTTTCTTCTCAGCCAGTGACTCAACCAATTCCTTTTTCTCTTTCTGATCAGTTGCAGCATCATTCTTTCTTCACCCACGCTTTCCAACACAACTTCATTTCTCATTCTGTCTGTCCACTTCACACGCTCCATTCTTCTCCATATTCACATTTCAAATGCTTCTATTTGTTTTTCTTTACTTCGTCGTAATGCCCATGTTTCTGCCCCATACAATGCCACACTCCACACAAAGCACTTCACCAGTCTCTTCCTTAGTTCTTTCTCCAGAGGTCCGCAAAAACGCTCTTTTTTCTTTTAGAAGCTTACATCATCTCTAAACCCCATCTTTTTCATTAGTTATTTTACGACCCTTTATTAACTGCTACGGTTACCTAGCGTTTCAGTGAGATGAAGGTGATAATGCCGGCGAAATAAGTCCAAGGTCCAGCGCCGAAAGTTACCCAGCATTTGATCTTAATAGTTCAACGAAAACACCGGAAAAAGTCTCAACCAGGTAACTTGTCCCACTCAGGATTTGAAATCGGGCCGCTCGTTCACGGACAGGCAAGCTAACCGTTACTCCACAGCATTGGGCAAAAAACTCCTGTCTTCAATTGGGCTAAAGTGACGTTGTGTGTACAGACCGGCCAATTACAATTCCATCACGGACTGTTGGTTTTTTCGTATATGGGAAGTCGTTTACAATAGAAAATAATTAATTTCTGTGAATATCCATGACATAACAATCAAACAAGCCGTAAAGTTAACGACGTGGAGGAAATAATCACAATTAAATAATTGATGAACCCCTGGCTCAATTACATGGCGCACATGGCAATTATCTGAAATGTATGCAAGCAGATTTGAAAGTTGATATCCGACACTGGTCGACCTTACGCTGGTTTCGATTCCACTCTGTTGTTTCCACCAACAGAACGCCTCCGTCAGCTTGCACGACCTGATCGAGCAGTGTTCTTGTCTGAGGACTCGTGTTCAAACCCTACCAGAGTGTCATATAATCCTATAGGAAGGCGCTAACATAATATTTTCAACCCTTAAATTGGCAAAGCTTCGTATCTCACACTAGTTTATTAAACCGTGTCGGACTGTAAAGAAAACAACTATCGCAATGTCCATATTTTATATGTTGTAAAATATTATAGTATTGTGAAATTTTAATTTGTGCGAGATCGTGCGTATTTGCTTGTTTTCCGCACAGGACCAATACGCGGTAAGTGTGAAATACCACATTCAGTATTCCCAACGTAACACACATAACAATTTCCCTCTTCTTACCGCTTAAGCGCCACATTCATTTTACTGCTTTAGGCTTTTAACATATTATTTTTAGAGACGTTTAACATAGTACTAATTATAAACTGGAAATTTCACCTAAATTGCAATGTTAATTATTGTTTTTAAATATTTGCAAAAATTAAATAAACTCTACTACTCCACGAAACTTACTGCATTCCTGATGCAAGTAACATTAAGGAAGTCGTGAAAAAATCAACAGGATTCCAGATGTCGATGTTATTACTGCAATATGTTATATAAATAATATTGTTAAAATATTAAAATGAAAAATAAATCATTACATAACCTTACCGTTTGTTTTAAGTCCGCATTTATAGACTGGGGAAAAAAAGGACAGACGTATATCACGGCCTGCTGGAGTATAGTAAACACAGAAAACATTTTATAGCAACAATGTTGAAGAAATATATTTTGGTTTTCCGAAGTTGCCGTCATTAAACAGAAACCAACATGGAGATTTCATTGCAACTAATTAGAAATTCGTCTTTCAGGTATGTAATAAACGATCTTCGCACAAAATAATGTACGATACACGAGCGGTATGTTTGTTTTCATGTTCTCGGAAATTAAAAAAGCTCAACTACGTTTCGCTTTTTCAATCTTTTCCTCGAACATGAAAACATCCACATACCGCTCTTGTAACGCATATTACTATTTCCTTTCTTACTTACTTACTGAAGTTTAAGGAACCCGAAGGTTCATTGCCGCCCTCACATAAGCCCGCCATCAGTCCCTATCCTGAACAAGATTAATCCAGTCTCTATCATCGTATCCTACCTCCCTCAAATCCATTTTAATATTATCTTCCTATCTACGTCTCGCCCTCCCTAAAGGTATTTTTCCCTCCGGCCTCCCAACTAACACTCTATATTAATTTCTGGATTCGCCCATAAGTGCTACATGCCCTGCCCATCTCAAACGTCTGGATTTAATGTTCCTAATTATGTCAGGTAAAGAATGCAATGCGTGCAGTTCTGCGTTGTGTAACTTTCTCAACCTATTGTTCAGTAACTTCATCCCTATCAATCCCAAATATTTTCCTAAGCACCTTATTCTCGAACACCCTTAACTACTGTTCCAGTCACAAAGTGAGAGTCTAATTTTCACTATTATACAGAGCAACTGGTCATGTAACTGTTTTATAAATTCAACTTTCAGTTTTTTTTTAAACCAGACTAGATGATAAAAATTTCTCAACCGAATAATAACAGGCATTTCCCATATTTATCTTGCGTTTAATTTCCTCCCAAATGTAATTTATATTTGTTACTGTTGCTCCAAGTTATTTTAATTTTTTTCACCTCTTCAAAGGATACATTTCCAATTTTTATATTTCCATTTCGTGCTATGTTTCGGTCACGATACATAATCATGTACTTTGTTTTTTTTTCTGGATTTGCTTCAAACCTATCTCTTTACTTGCTTCAAGTACTTAGTATTTATTGTTAATAGTTCACAGAAGTACATAAACTTAATAATTTAAAATTGATCTATATACGAATAGTAATTATACATAATAAATATACAATTTAATAACTAATTTTTCTATCACATATCTGTGTAATTTGTATTGGTTCAAACTTGCACTTAGTGCATGTTTAAACCAATCGTGTCAACTATAAAACCTTAGAACTTATATATCTGCTATTTTTGACAATTCTCTACAATAAACAGTTGTAAATCACTTGCTTCAAGTAAAATTCCCGTATTTTCCATAATAGTTTGTGGATTTTCTCCTAACGTATTCACGTCATCTGTATAGACAAGCAACTGATGTAACCCAAGCCTCTCTGTTATCCTGAACTTTCCTAATGGCATATCTACACCCTCGTTCAAATCTTTATCCTGGCTGCAACTTAGTAACCGTAGAACACTTCATTCGCTATCTCTTCTGTTTCGAGTTCTCCACACTTCTACTCCAAATTATCTTCGTTCCCGGTTTAACTACTTATCCTCCAATCACAATCTAAACACCAGGTCACAGGAGAGCCAAATCCTAGCAATTCCTGCCCATAGAACATCCCACTATTCATCCTCTTTTACTGTCTCAGTCCCCCGTGAATGGAATTCTCTACCTCAGAAGATAAGGGACTGCCAGACAATAACCACTTTCAAGAAAAGGCTAAACGATTTCTTACGGGCGCAGTCAAATTGAAGTTATAATTGTGAGTTTAATAATTTAATTTAATTTAGGTATGACTATCATTACTTTTACTGTTATTATTCTTATTATTACATAATTATTTTATTGGTGTTGTGAAGACGAAAAGAATTGTCATTGTATTACATTAATTATGTATTATATTGTCTTGTATTGTAGTATTGTATTGCTTTGAATTGTATTGTATTAATTATATTATATTCATAGCAATGTAGTAATTTTCTATCATACTGGTTGAGTGGAAGAGAAGGCCGAATGGCCTTAACTCTGCCAGTTAATATAAACCATTATTATTATTATTATTATTATTATTATTATTATTATTATTATTATTATTATATTCTACAGCGAAGTTAAAAAGTAAAGGTGATAGTGCTCAAGAATAAAATCTGTGGACTTACCACGAAGAAAGAAATCACAAGCGGTGAAAACCAGGATTGCAGACTCCAAACACTAACTGACACAGGAGATTAAACGACAATCAAATCTCTTGCTAACATATGAACTGAGCTAAGACACAAATGATACACTGTTTACTTCCTTCGCTAGGGGTCCATTCGAAACAGTTGGTCATCGGATATGCGTATTTTCTCACTAACCAATTTAGTTCGACCTTTAATTTATGCGTCACTCAAGGCGAGATGATGTTACAAGAACTTCAAACGTGTAATGAAAGCCATTTCACAGAGGCAAAACTATGGAACTTAACCCCAACTACTGTATTACCTCTTGACTTTCATACCTCCTGCATCGCTTCTGCTACCTCTTCCCAGTAATACCTCCTACATTAGCTTATCTACCTCCTGTGTTACTTCATATTGACACTTCTTAAAAGTGTTAAACGTGTGGGCTATCTACCGAAAAGTTAAAGCGAAATTGAGCCAAACCTTAACAGATTTTGACTGTATAATTACCTGTTCTAGGTACTGAATACGAATTGTCGCGAAGATTTATGTCTCCAATATCCTTCAGACGCTTTCGGAGAAACGTTTAATATTATCCCCATTCAGGGGACCGTTACACACCCGTTGCGACTCCATCCATGACCGCATTGCCTTATGGTTCGAAAATGTTTCAAGGAAAATGCAGATGTCTCAATACACCATAATTATTTACGCTGCACTGATTTTTATTTATATTTCAAGCTATGTCAAGTGGGCAGTATAAACGATTAGTTGAACTTAAGAATTAAGAATAGAGTAATGTATACAGGATGAGCCGTAACTAATGTCATTGATTTGAGCGAATTTTTCTTTGAGATATTTCAAACAAAAAAGTTTAATACAACTTTGTTCGTTTTTGCTTCCTCTTCGAGATAAAAATTATTTTGTATGAAACATTTCCTAGTGTGTTTTGGGAAACCCATTGATTTAAATGCCAATATACTCAGTCAGTTTAAGAGAGCAGTGTATTATGATAATAAATTATTGGAAAAAATTTAGTTTTGTCCTTTTTTCCTCCATTGTCACCGGATTGTTATTTGACATTTCTGGTCTCTCCTGGTAATAACTTATTTGTAACCTACTTCTGAGATTGGGGCGGAGTTACGCTGCATCGATTATATTATTATAATAGGATGATTATGAAGAGGTCTTAAACCTAAGCCTAACTTAATTTTCGGACCGAGGACAAACACAGGAACAATCCCCTTTAAGGAAAAATTACTGTGTTCTAACCGGAAATCAAACTCGGGACAACTAGCCTATGAGGACTGATCAGTTTTGTTCTTTAAATGTGCAGAAATTTGATACGAACAAATGTAACATTGTAAAATTCTATTGCAGAGCGAAAAAGTTACGTTTGTTCCGATCAAATTTCTGCATATTTCAGGACAAAGTTGAAATTATTTCAATAATTTATTGTCATAATACACTGCTCTCTTAAATTGCCAGAGCATGTTGGGAATTATATCAATGACTTTCCCAAAACACGCTATGAAATGTTTCATATAAACATATCTCAAAACAGAAGCAAAAACGAAGAAATTTGTATTTAACATTTTTGTCTGAAATATCTCTAAGAATAAGCCCATGAAATTAGTGACATTACTAACTGTTCACCCTATATTGAGATTCAATTGCGGTTATTTAACCTCTTTCTTTTTACTGTAAAAGTTATTCCGAGACGAGAAATGATACGAAAACAATGGAAGAGAAAAGAATAGTGCAGAAAAGCCTTCTTTGGACATAATTGTAGTATTAAAGATAATATCTGTAATATTGACAATTAATATTTGAGGAGAAAAATTCGCTCCGGCGCCGAGGATCGAACCCGGGTCCTTGATTCTACGTACCAAGCGCTCTGACCACTGAGCTACGCCGAATTCAATCCACAGCACCGGATCGAACTCTCCTCCTTCAATTTTCTCTTCAGATATTAATTGTCAATATTACAGATATTATTCTGTAGGACAAATTAATAAATGTTTAATATTCCCATAGCTAGCAGTGCATATTCTGCACAGATTACTGTGCACTTAACTGCGGAATCCCGGCCAAACAAGTCACTCAGTTGAGTGCGCCCCTTGTATAATGGCAGTTGACTTTGACATAAAACGTCAACATATATGCCTAACTTGGAGTCTGGCCAAAAGGGAAACATTGAAGGAGGAGAGTTCGATCCGGTGCTGTGGATTGAATTCGGCGTAGCTCAGTGGTCAGAGCGCTTGGTACGTAGAAGCAAGGACCCGGGTTCGATCCCCGGCGCCGAAGCGAATTTTTCTCCTCTAATATTAATAGTTGTAGTAGTTACTGATTGAAAAGACATGCTTTAAGAAGTACCACACGATTTGTACAAGATATTATTACGATTACTATTATTATTATTATTATTATTATTATTATTATTATTATTATTATTGCCCGAAATTTCCATATAGCACTACTCTAACTGAGAATAGTAGAGTTGATGATGCTGGAGCTTGTACAATAAAGTACTTTATTGAGGCTTCTGTTGTATATACATTTTTATTAGTTGATATTAGAGGAATAAATGATAATAAATTAATTTGTAATCTTATTCATGCCCCTAATCATCAATTTGATGAAACTGAAATTAATATACCTCTTATTAGAGTTGTCAACCAGCCTTAGGTATCAGTAATGTACTGTATTTCTTTTCTTCCTATCTTGTCATTTTGTTGTCATGCAAGCTGCATAAATTGCTCATCATATTTTGCCCGCCTTTGCCGTAGCGTACGTCGAAATTCGTAAACGAAAACTAATATTTTATTCGACTCTATTTTTATGAGTCTAGTAGACTTCTCTCGTAAATTATATTTGCTAAAGTAACTAAACATTAAATCGATACGCAGGCTGGGAAAGTAAATTGAACAAGTATTAAAATAGAACCGATTTTTGAATATCATGTTTGAAATTAAAAGCGAATGCTTAAGCATACATGCTCTAAAATATAGTTCAATGTTTGTCTTCAATTAAGTTCACCACGGCTACAAGACATGATAATTTGTAGCTGGGATATTGCCAAGTATGACATAACAAAACAAGTCAAACTTGGAGTGAAAAAAATGTTTTTATTGGGAAGTGGAAGAATGTTCGCGACCTTAATATTCGTGTCATTATAAAATAGTTTTTTTTTTACTAATTCTTTCAGATTATTATTAGCACTGTTCTTGGCGTTGAAGAAAGAATCATTATGAGGCAGCGATAATGTGAAATCGATGCGGCTGAAGATTTTAGAGGGGTCAACCAGAGTGTTTAAGGAGTAGCAAGCGAAAATTTTGCTCCTGAACTCCGTAGGGACCTAAATTCGAACTCTGCTAGAGTTCGTACGTGGTTTGGATATTTTTACGTTGCCACCAACTGTGAGGCTGATGTCAGACAAACCCATGGTAAAACTTTAGGCCCCCATCACCGTCATTCTTCATTTCCTTAAGAGCTAGTTCAGTTTCTTCGCTTAAAATTGAAAATCCTTTTTCGTCTGTAATTGAGGACCGTTTCTGCAAAACTTGCTAACTGCAAAATTTGCAAAATTGAGATTTTAGTGGATTCGTTAACATAAAGCAGTCCTCTACACGATGTTAAAGTTATCTGAGTAAAATTGAATTATTTCTCTTCATTATAGTGTGTCAAAGTGTGATGTTTGCACCTATAATCTACTTGTCTCTATTCAGTTTTTTGTCTCTCCTGTAAAATTTAGTTTTTTCAGTTAGCAAGTTTTGCAAAAACGGTCCTTAATTGGAAAAATTCTAAGGGTCGTATTCATAGACGAGACTTTGGACCAAAGTTGACTTTGGAAAGTACAAAGCCACCATTTCCCTATTCACAGTCGACACTTTGACGAAAGATGAATGAATGAAAGGGGACGAAGAAAGAATGAATGATGTTTAAAATGGCAGGCAGGGTAAGCATCCCATGCCTCCATTGGTTCCCGACTTGCAATTCTCTAACTTTAGCTCGAGGTTCCCAGCTAAAAGCCGTTTGCCCTCTCATCTAACAGTAGTGTATTTTCCCCTGTAAATGGTAAAATGAGACATGTACACGCTAACAGTTGAATTGTGAGTGAAATGAATGAAGTGAAGTTAGCACCATGCCTCGCAGATGTTAATGAGAGGTGGAGAGTCCAGTGCTCTGGTCAGTTCTGTCCTAGTCACGTTTTTGTAGTGGCGCTAGGGAGACTCGTAACCTGTTACCAACAAAGTGGTGGGCTACTCGTTTCCGTACAAGAGGGCAAGGCCTCTTGTTTCCGTAGAAGCCGTCTGGCTGCCTGGTTGGCTGTGGCAAGTGTCGTGTGTCGTTTCGTGGGGTTTGTGTCTGTAGTGAGTAATGAAATAGTGAATGTCACTATTTCGTCCTGTAGTCTGTTTAGTTGCCTGTCAATGTAGGATTCTATTTTCTACATAGCAGAACGTAGAACCCCCTCGACCAGCTGTTCCGTGGTTGTTTTGTCTGTCTGTGGATCGTCTGTAGTGGTGGTCTTGGTTGTCATAGTCTTAGCCGCATCCGCATAAGACAATTCGGGTTTGGGAAGTGTTGATTTGAAGACGGACTGTGATGGTTTGGGTATAGGTGGCGGTATTGGTTTGTGAGTGTCTATGGGGACGTGCGTGGGATCGGTGGAGGTTATGAGATTAGTCCTTGGATATTTTGGACAGCGAGCTTGGCCCGTGTAATGGGTGTCGCTGTTGCACGTGGCGCACTTTGACGAAAGTAAACTTCAATCGTGATTTTACTTCGAAGCCGCCGAAAATCTAGACTTTGACTTTGACTTTCGTTCGTGGACAACAGGAAAAATGACTGATATTTGGAAAATTGTTGAATTTGCGGAGAAAATTGAGGACATCCAGGAGATTATGAAAGCTGCTTATGTTGCTTAGCTAATTATTATAGATTATAAATTCAAATCAAGGTACAGATTTGATAAACAGACAGTATTAAATATCTTCGTCATGTTTCAACTTTCATTGATGAATAATCAAAGAGGATTATCTGTTCCACCAATAAATAATACAATGTATTTCATTGCGATTTTACGCTACAGGTACCGCTGAGGACTGAGAGCTTAATATTGATTTTTACTATTTAATTCTATAAAGGATAGGTTGTACAGTTGGATATGCAGTTAATTTATAATCCTGCTGTCGTCTTAATAATGTTTTCTGCATATTGATTTCAGTTAATTTTCAAGTAGTTTCTGCAGACATGCAGGGAATAACTATGCCAACTAACAGCAGGATAATATGTCTCTTTCATAGTCTGTCATTGGTGGTATCTTATTATCTTCTATATCTTCAGAATAAAATTATTTTAAAGTGAAATAATTTGAGGGCTTAATGTGAAATTAACGTAACTACAATCGATGTTTTATTCACAACAAAATTCTACCACTATGTTATGTAGTTACGAATTGTGTTATATACAAGACTGTTCGAACTGAGTTACGATTTTTGTGGTCAAGCAGAACAAATTATTATCGATTGGTGTAAAGATCTAAAAATGTCAATTTTTGTACTTACGTTAGTTTCACACTAAACCCTCGAGTAAGTATTCTTATGTAAAGCTGCAAGAACGGTTAACAATCGCTTAACATGTACCGATGTTCAATTGTTTCATTGATTTGTGACTCAAAAGATGGCTTTGATTGTGGCAATGCCTACTCTATTTCAACTATCTATTAATTTAAATCAGCGTTTCTCAAACTATGGTCCGCGGACCACCTGTGGTCCTCGAGGTCTGCCCTTGTGGTCCTTCAAAAAAGACAGAAGAATAAATAAAATTCAAACGAATTGCGTAGGCTATCTCACTATAGCTTAAAATCTCGGAGTTTGGAAATGACACATGAAGGGTACACGGGAAAAACGATCAAGGTCCATCAAAAATCGAAATTGAGTTAATAATGCCATATTATAGTGGAAAGGAAGTACTATCATGTGGTCTAGCTAGTAATAAGAAATCATCGTTCTTGACATTCCACTACGTCAATTTCTATTAAATACACACATAACAAAGTATTAAGTGCTTAAACTTTAAAATTCGTTTTTCTCGAAACTTTCTAAAATGGACCTTGATCGTTATTCCCGTGTACCCTTCACATGGGAATCGAATTTCACATTTTCTCCCAGTACTGACATTTTATGAAATTATTACCCTACCCGTCTATCGACTTCCCACTCTACTCTCAGCAACAAAAGAGGGATTTAAAGCACTATACATGTGGTGTTTCTTGAAATCTTTTCCCTGCACATCTGGCGCCGCGCCTGTAACCCAGCCAGGAACCACCCGAATTCATAACAGAGGACCAAAGTACCGAACTTTAATTCAATTTTAAAATGTAAGTGTACTGGTATTAAAATATGCTACGAAAATAATAATTTTGCTTTCGAAGGGAACAAGAGTAATGTGGTCCGTGGAACTGTTCTGACTTTAAAAAGTGGTCCCCACTTCAAAAAAGTTTGAGAAACGCTGATTTAAATCGTTTAGAAGGCAGTGATTTTGATTGCCAACATTAGAACAAGATCGTCAGATCTCGACTTACCAAAGTCAAAGTCAAAGTCTCAGAAGTATTGTCAATGAATAGGACTTTGAACAAAGTTAAACTTTACTACGAAAGTCGACATTAAGAAGTCTTCATCCAAAATATCGTTTATGAATTCAGCCATAAGACATATTTCTTATGAAAAAAAAAGTAACCGTTATTTTTCTTCATTCAGAAAGATATTAAACGATAAATATTATCTCAGATGAAAATGACATGGGATTTTCCTAACATTATAAAAATAATATAGTTATTATTAATTTAAAGAACAAGACGTCCTTCATGCAAACAATTCCGCGGGATATGCGTGCATCACACTGTGGGAATCATACCAGACCGTGCGTTGAAGTCTCTAAATCCCATGTTAGGATAGGAGCGTCTACGCCAACGACAATTATTCACAGTTGGTTTTCAAGGTCAGTGAGTTACCAAACTCCGGCAGTTACAACCAGTTAAAACAGTTGTGTCTTCTTTTTGTTCTTGGTCTGGTGGGACCGATACCTCCTCGAGGGGCAATTCCAGATAGGAAAAGAATAACCTTGCATAGTGGCTTTTGCTTCCTGATTAGTTCTGCTCTAAGACAGGAAACCGGCGGGTCTGGTTGAGTCAGAAAGTCTTTTGGCACAAACAAGAAACCACAGAGGTCATCGGTATCTTCTGCAACTTCTGGATTGTGGTTCGGATAGAAAAGTACAGTATTTTCTCCTCATGAACAAGTTGTTGTTTTTTTGTTACGAATAATCAGCACAATCTCCAATCGCCAATTAGTCGTTTGTAGGTCTGTTTGCACCTCAAGCAATAGTCTACTCAAAGATCCTCCTTTCCACCTGTAAGGTTTTGATCTTTATTCAATTAATATTTCAGTCATCCTGTTTTTCTCCTTCGTCAAAATATATGCCTGTTTATTCTCATTACAGAAATGCAAGAAAAATTATGATGATCATCATTTAATTCAAGCACTAGACCTAGTGGTCTATTGCGGTCTCAATGGTCTTCCAACAGATCGTTGTCCAGAAGGGCGGTAATGTAGCACTGCCTTTGGCCATCTTTCTGTTGGCATTCTCTCGACATGCTGTTTCCAATTAGGATGGCAGTATAAAGAAACGTGTACACAACAGAAATTCATTCCCAGTCAATTGTTCATCATAAATCTCAAAGGATCTCCACGGGATTTGATCCCAACGATCTCCAGTATGAAATGATAAATGAAAGGAGGCTAGATTACATAGCTAATGTTAGCATTTATAGAATAAAACATAAGACAAGCAAAAACTAAACGCTCTGGATTAAGATTAGAATGCGACTGAATTGTAACCATAGCAACGTGTAACTGAACCATGAGTTTATTTCAGTCAGTTGTGTGAAAGTCTAAAATCGTATACATGACTAATTAATGACTTGTCACGTACTTAATTTGCAAAATAACATTACACGATCTAATGAACACAGAAGTATATGCGTAAGAATTCTCTTTCATTCAGCTGAGTTTGTAAAGCGCCTTTCTAAGAATTCCTCGTGTCTAGTTAGAGCAAAGCATATGTTCTGAAGATTAATAAACGTATATAAAAATAATATACCGCTTTTATACACTCAGGTTTTGTCTGATTTTATGAACATGAGTTAAAACAAGTTATCTAACCTTCTCCTCTTTTATTGTGATTTAATTTTTTTATTGCATGATTTGTAGAATTTATTTTATTCTTACAATTTGGCGGCATAATTTATGTCTATACTTAGAAATTGCCTATACTTAGAAATTAATTGTTTCTAATAATTGAAGTGAAATAGTGACAATTAATGACACAGCAATCTGGCTTTACATTTTTCGAGAAGCAAGCATTCGCTAGAATTTCTACCTCATTCAGAGGTGCTATTCTTGAAAATATTTAGAGAAGATCAAGTTATAAATTACAAGACATAGCAGAATAGAAGAACTAGAAGTGCAAGAAAAGAAGGAAGAAAATATAAAAAATACGAGAAGAAGTAGAAGTGGAATACACAGGAAAAAACGATTGGAAGGAAAATTATAAATAGAAAAAGATCGGAAAAAACAAATGAGAGAAATGTAATAGAAGAGAATCGATTAGTCGAAAAAATGAACATCATAAAAATAAGACGCAAGAAGAAAGAAGATGGGGAAGTAAAAACTGCACGGAAATATAAACATATACATCTCCATTAGACTTTTAACACTATATCAAACGGAACATATATTATATAATCTTTCTCGTGTTAAATTTCACCGTATCTGGTTAATATAAACACACCCCCACACAAACAAAGGGCGCCAAGACCAGCACCAACCAGTTCTGAAGATGACCCATAACAGGCTGAAACATGTTAACAGGAACGGTAAAATTTAACACGAGAAAGACGTATAATACATATCCCGTGTAAAATATATGATGACAAAAACCGATTAGAAAGAAGTAGAATTGAAAAATGAATTAGGAGAAGAAAAAAAGATTAATATCAAGAGGAGGAGGTGAAGAAGTGGAAGGAGGTAAAGAGAATGAAATCGAAGGAGATGAAGTGGAAGAGTTGGAGAAGTGGAAGGAGGTAAAGGGGACGAAGTCGAAGGAGGTGAAAAGTGGTAGGAGTTGAAGCAGCGGAAGGTGGGAGGAGGCGAAGAAGTAGCAGATGAAGAAGTGGAAGAAGTAAAGGAGATGAAATCGAAGGAGATGAAATCAAAGGAAATTAAGAAGTGGAAGGAGTTGAAAAAGTGGAAGGAGTTGAAGAAGTGAGGTTATGAAGTGGAAGGAGATGAAGAAGTGGAAGGAAGGTGAAGCAGGAGATAAAGGAGGTGAAATGGAAAGAGATGAAGCGGAAGGAAGTAAAGGAGGTGAAGTGGAAGGAGATGAAGTGCAAGGAGGTGAAGAAATGGAGGGAGATGAAGCGGAAGAAGATGAAGAAATGGAAGTAAATGAAGTAGAAGGAAGTGAAAAATTGGAAGGTAAATAAAAAAAGGGTAAACTTCAAGGAGATGAAATGAGAGGAGGTGAAGAAGCAGAAGAAGGTGAAGAAATGAAATGGAAAGAGGTGAAGCGGAAGGAAGTAAAGGGGTGAAGTGGAAGAAGATGAAGTGCAAGGAGGTGAAGAAATGGAGGAAACGAAGGAAAGAAGGTGAAGAAATGGAAGTAAATGAAGTAGAAGGAAGTGAAAAATTGGAAGGTAAATAAAAAAAGGGTAAACTTCAAGGAGATGAAATGAGAGGAGGTGAAGAAGCAGAAGAAGGTGAAGAAATGAAATGGAAAGAGGTGAAGCGGAAGGAAGTAAAGGGGGTGAAGTGGAAGGAGATGAAGTGCAAGGAGGTGAAGAAATGGAGGGAGATGAAGCGGAAGAAGGTGAAGAAATGGAAGTAAATAAAGTAGAAGGAAGTGAAAAATTGGAAGGTAAATACTGTAGAAGAAGGTAAACTGCAAGGAGATGAAGGTGGAGGAGGTGAAGAAGGTGAAATAAGTGAACTAAAAGGAGATGAAGACATGCAGGAAGGTGACAAAGCGGAAGAAGGTGAAATGGAAGTGAATGAAAAAATGGAAGTTGAAGATAAGGAAGAAGATGAAGTAGAAAAAATACGGGAAATACAACACAACATTGAAAATAGAGGCGCAGGAAAAATAGAGCATTTGTAAGAAAAGTTATATAAGAGAGAACGATATAACGAAAAAGACACAAGAGAAAAAAAAATGCTTGATGAGGAGGACTAAAGAAATACAAAGAGACTCAGAGGAACAAAAAGCGTTCATCAGAAGTTGGATGAATTTGGAAACTTCATTTAAATTCGTAATCACTAACCATTTAATCAATTACAGATTATTCGCAACCAACGACTCAATGAACAGGAGATATCTCGTTCCTTTCTCCTATAACCTTCGCTGTTCCATGAAGTTTCAGTCCAAGATGGTAGCTATTGGCACTGCACTTACCCGATATCCCAGCTGGCTAAATTCATCGAAGCACTGGCACATCCAGGGACACAAGAAGCACTTACAGATCCGATGACAAACACATCACCGCAACTAGGACAGAACTGGAGACGTTGAAATGCATCCGGAAGTGACTTCCATGTGGCGATATGGGCAGTTTTTCGTCTTCTGGTGACACAATCGCGCTCGGCCGGTTACAGCTGCCTGCAAGCTCTACGATTGACCTTCAGTATCCCTCCCTCCTGCAGCCACGCTAATTTCAAATCACTCCTTTTGTCCACTTTCCTCTCAGGCCTCTCTTTTCTTTTTTTTTTTGTCTTGTCTTGAACGGAGTCGAGTTGACTCAAATGCCATTTTGCATCACGTAACGCCTACACAGCAGTTTTGCGACAACAGTCTGCAATAATTAATGAAACAACTTTTTACGTAATTAGTAATGACTCTACTTTGAGAAAATTCCACGAGAAAAAGTAGAGGTGATCGTCTATAACAGGGAAGCCTATACCTTTTTATTTGGAGGGCCAGTAGCTGCAAGGATAATCAGTCGCGGGCCACATATTATATTGAACATAATTCAAATAAATATGAATAAATATATTGTATGAACCGTACGTAATGTAATTAATTTCATGGGATTATTCTTTGAGATATTTCAAACAAAACGTTTAATACAATTTTGCTCATTTTTTTTTTTTTCGAGACTATTACACTTTTACTACGTCACACTACTTTTGACCAATAAAACGGTACGAAAGGACGTCTTTTAACCAATCATGGCTGCTTATCGCACAATTTTATCGCGTCCCTAGCATTTGTTTAATGTTATCGCGTCCCTAGCATTTGTTTATTTTTATCACTACCCTAGCATTTGTTTCTTTGTTTGCCAACATTTCAAACTGCACTGGTCTGGACGTCAAAAAACAGAAAATTACAAACCACTCCAGTCGATGCACAGCACTTTCAAATATGATTCGCATTGGCAATCAAGAACAAGAATTAGTAAATATCACTGGTCATAGCTATGCATCTTCCCTGAAGCCCTATTTACAAATAAATGAAGAGCATCATTCGGAAATCCTGAATAAGTTGAGGGATACACCATGTACATCAACGAGTTCACTTCTTTTACGCACACGTCCAATATAACTTCAACTGAACCACCTACCACTAAAACATTCAAATTTGAAAATTGTACCTATTTCAATAATTGTTTCTTTTAAAATTATTCACGTTTATTTTTTATTTCATCATCGTTAATTAAAATCTTTCTTGTTTATTTCATCATCCCTAATTAAAAGTTGTCTAACACTCGTTTATATTATTTAAGTTATGTTATAGCTTCTAGAGTGTTAGTTGGAAGGCCGGAGGGAAAAAGACCTTTGGGGAGGCCGAGACGTAGATGGGAAGATAATATTAAAATGGATTTGAGGGAGGTGGGATATTATGGCAGAGACTAGATTAATCTTGCTCAGGATAGGGACCAATGACGGGCTTATGTGAGGGCGGTAATGAATCTCCGGGTTCTTTAAAAGCCAGTAAGTAAGTAAGTAAGTAAGTAAGTAAGTATGTTATAGCTTCTTCATTATGATATTATGAATAGTCACGTATCAGAGATTGTTTAATACTAAGATTTATTGAAAATCATCTGTCAAGTGACGTTGATTACTGGGATCGGGATAATTGAAGTGGAATGCAACTGTTTTAATAAAAATGAAACTGAATCAACAAAGCCTTCTTGACCAATAATCGTCCACAGAGTTCAATGAAGATTCCATAGTTGGCACAACTGATAAGAAAACAGCTATTCATAACACACTACTGCCATCTACTAGCGTATTATTTATAATATTGAGATGGTACTTATTTGAAGACAGTTGTATTTTCGTAAGCCAATTAATATTTTATTGCATTGGAATACTCTAATCTTTATAAACTTTCTTCTAATCGTGTAATAGTCAATTAAATCCCACTCGACTTTTGATTTTCTCTAGATAAATCAAAACCTCTAGTGAGATTACTGTTGATAGAAATTGTTTTATATGAATTATTTCATAGTGTGTTCTGGAAAAGCCATTGATTTAATTCCCATTATGCTCTGCCAGTTTAAGAGAGCAGTGTACAGTAAAATCCCTCGTAACCGGCACCCAACTAACCGGCAATACCAAAACAACGGCACTTCTGGCTGGGTCAAAACAAAATTTTGAATCTACCATATTGCCACAATCTGAGTCGTCAGTTTTGCCACATTCGGAAGTTCGCACGAACTTTCATATTCAATGAATATTCGAACCTAATATTAATGTATTATTTGTGTTGTGTGGTATGTTTTAATAAAGAAAATCCACACAGTTTTTATGTTTGTTTAGTTATGTTCAGGCCATCAGTGTTGCCACATTAGGAAGTTCACACGAACTTCAATTTTCAGTGAATTTCAAACCTAAAATATAGTGTATTATGTGTGTTGTGTGATATGTTTTAATAATGAAAATCCACACAGTTTTTATGTTTATTTAATTATGAGCAAATGATAGACAAATAAGCTCCACATGGCTGCAGTTTCAACATTTGGCACCATGAAATACAGACTTTTTTTGTACATACCGATATTTATTCAATTATTCAGCAAAATCTCGTATCCGGAACTAGCCTGGTCCTTTTGGTGCCGGATAAGAGGATTCTACTGTATTATGACTATTACACTTTTACTACGTCATACTACTTTTGATCAATAAAACGGTACGAAAGGACATCTTTCAACCAATTATGACAGTTTATAGCACAGTTTTATCACTTCCCTAGCATTTGTTTATTTTTATCGCTTCCTTAGCATTTGTCTGTTTTTACAACTTCTCTAGCATTTGTTTCTTTGTTTGCCAACATTTATAACTGTAAATTATTTCCGGTATTATAAAACATGCTTTGTGATCGTCATTTGTTTCCCGCATAGATAGTCGACTGAAAATGGCGGCTCCGTTCAAACGTTTTGGTGAAGGTTACTGAAGTGGAATTTAATAAGTTAATTAATATCTATTTTATTGTATTAGAGTACTTTATTTCTTCTAATCTTTATACACTTTCTTTTGTTTTTATTACCTCCCTACCATTTGTTTCTTTTTTTTTTTTTTGCCAACATTTCAAACAGCAAATTCTTTACAATACTATAAAACATGCTTTGCGATCGTCATTTGTTTGCCGCATAGACAGTAACTGAAAATGGCGGCTCCGTTCAAACGTTTCCATTAGTGAAATAGAATTTTAGTAAGTCAATTAATATTTTATGCTCGACCATGCCGAAATGTAGTAATTATACACCTGGTACCAGCTCTTTAATGGACCTCATTAAAGTACACCTATTCATCAAAGTTCAGGTGTTCCATCAATCAGAAAACACCATTGTAGCAATATGAAAGCGATTATTCTCGGATATGCAATCGGAAGACAACTAGCGAAACGTCACGGAGGCTGGAAATCCAATACTGTCGCAGAAGGTTATGTTCTGTTACTATAATAATTAGCGTTAATTGTAAATAATATTCAAATAAATTCAATTTGTCATCTCGTTTTTCAATGTCCAATTCAATTTCAAGGTTATATCAAGATTAATATTTATTTTACTCTTCTAGATTATATCAAGGTCAATGACATTCGTTTCTCGGAAAAAATCAATACTTTCGCGTCTGCGCACATGTCATAATTTACGAGATATTGCACAAGGTCAGTTCAGCTCCCCAGTCAGATAAGAATAACATGAATACTTATGAATAATTTCAAGTTAGAAATATGGTCGAGCATAAAAAGTCGTATGAAACTTGCCTATAATGGTAATTAAGACGCTCGTATGAAAATTATGAAACGAGCGCAAGCGCTCGTTTCATAAACATACTCGCGTCTTAATTACTACCATTATAGGCTCGTTGCATAATGTACTATTATTGTATTAGAGTACTTTATTTCTTCTAATCGTGTAATATTCAATTAAATCCCACTCGAGTATTGATTTCCTCTAGATAAATAAAAAAACTCTAGTGAGATTACTGTTGATAAATGATCGAAATAATTTTTGCTTTTTCCTTTACATGTGCAGAAATTTGATCCAAACAATTAATGTAATGTAACCACTTTCTTGGAATATAACAATACTTTTCATATATTTCTTTTAATGACAAATTACGAGTAAAAGTAAAAAAATTCCCACGAGTGTTAATTAGTTAACATCGATTACAGTTCCCATTTTTGCTTCTTTTCCTGGTTCCTAGTTATGCCTCTTCAGAACGCATGAAACTTGCAATTCTGTCTTAAGGAAGTGCTCACGTTTTGAAAGTTCTGTTGTTGCAGGAAGGTATTTTAATGAAGGAAGTAAATCACTTACTGCTAACGATGAGTGAATCAAGAAGAGTTTGTGACTATTAAGTGGGTATTAAATGCTTTCTCATTGCGTTACAGGCAATGCTCTCACGTTTGAATAATTAATACCCATATATTTAAAGCGTTTATGTCTTTATGAAACTTCGTACAATGCTCTGCAATTACAGACTCTGAAATTGGTTTAACATTCGTGAACAGGGAAAATTAAGATAATGATGTATTCCGTTATTACCTTAGCAAAAATTAAGAACATTTGAAAATTGCATTAGGAATTATAATGACTAATTGGTAGGTTTCTAAAACTATCTTATATTCTCAAAGAAGACCTTCCTGAACTGGTCGTCTGACTCTGTCAAAAATTTCTGAGGATATATACTGTCTGTGACCTTGAAACGAATCCCAAACGGTGGCAATGTGAATTCGCCTGCCCACGATGCTAAGGAAAGGAGGGTGATGGGTGAAATTTTGGTCGTTTTCATTCAATGAAAATCGCATTTTAGTTTTCCTGTAAAAACATTAATCAGCAATCTCTTACTTAGGTATATTTTGAGCAAGTTTCAATGTTCTGTGTCGCACGACAGCATAAAAATTACGTAATATGTAAGTGACTGCACCTTTGAACTTCAATTTCATGCAAATTTTATAGCCGTTTTCTCACACTTTTTTTTTTCAGCACATTTCGTCAGGTGCGAAGTGTAAAGGCCCTTACAATTTTGATGCTAGGATCAACAGGCAGAGAAGTGCAGATGGCTGTCACACACTGGTTTCGATCCCAGGAGGCAGACTTCTACAACACAGGGATACAAAAGTTAATCTCATGGTATGACAAATGTCTTAATTCTGGTGGTATGATTACCTGGTTGGGTTTTTTCCGAGATTTTCCCAACAAAAGGCAAATGTCGGGTAATCTTTTGGCGAATCCTCGGACCTCACCTCATCTCACTCTACATCTCGCCAAAATATTGTTAAACATTGTAGAAATTGTAAAAAATTGTAGAAAATTACAAAATTGTAAAACTGTAAAAATTGTAAAATAACTGTAAAATAAAAAATTGTAAAATTGTAATTGTAATATTGTAAAATTTTGAATTGTTCCACATCTTAAAGCTTCATTGCTCATGTAATATCTATGGAATATAATAAATGAAATGAATAAAATAAAATGAATATGTTGAAAAATAGCTCAACAATTGCTGTATCTGTTCCAATGTATTTAAAAATAGGCTTAAGGACTTTACTATAGTCCCGACGCTGTTATTTCCGGCGTGACTCCGCCTCTTTTTACGCCTTAGAAAGTAAAGGCTCCAAAAGGTGGGTAGTGTCGTTGATATTTTGTTCTTTCGTTGCCGAGCTACCATGAGGAATCTATTTGTCACATGAAGTTAAACATTATCATGTTGTAGCTCCTATGATAATAAATCAAACGCACTGTAATTTTATATTATAGTGGCAATAACATCTTCGTGTGCTTTTGAACAGTGAAATGTTTTTGAAGTGTTAAAATCGGGCGATTAGTATCAAGTATGTATTTATCGAGTTCCAGAAATGAATCAGCGGATCACAAGTTGTCAGTTGAAATGAGTGACCTGCAACGCGATTGGCTGCAGGAAATGAACGGGACTATAACTAGACGGTTTTAGTTCCAACTATTTAAGATACAAATTGAATTTTGTTATTTGAAGTGTTGCATCATGAAGAAGTGTCTTGTGTCAATGAAGTTGAAATGTTTTGTGTTCAGTGAAATGTTTAAAAAAGTGAAAGTGTGTTTGTTCAGTGAATTTTTATAGTTTATAGTGGGAGTGCAGAGTATTTGAACAGTGAAATGTTTAGTTGTTCTAGTGCGAAGATCGTTGAGTTGACATACCTGAAATAAGTGAGTTTATAATTGTGCAATGAAATATCATCTTGGTTTTAGTTCAACTGAGGGTTAAAATGCAAACAAAAATTTATTTTAAATTTATTTTAAAATGTTTTCATTTAATTTGGGATGCTCCCTGCTATTATTTTTTTTTATTATTATTATTAATTATTAATTTATTTTAATTGTATTATTTGAATTGTATTTATTATTGTCATTACTGAGTGTAATTAGTTACCACTGCCAGTGGGTATATAAATGCAGTTTGAATAACAATAATTAACAGTGTAATTTAAGTGAAAGGTTCATTGCCGCCCTCACATAAGCCACCATTGGTCCATATTACAAGATTAAACAGTCTCTAAACATATCTTAAAAGCCTCAAATCCATTTAAAATCACATACATCACATACATACATACATACATACAAATTGTTATATGTGTTAGGTTGGGAATAGTGAATATGGAAGTTTACACCTTTGGGTATTGGTTTGTGCGGAAACCAAGCGAAACCACGATCTGGCACGGGTTCGATTCCCGGTCGTGGGAATTTACCAGGTTGAGGTTTTTTTGGGGTTTTATCAATTATTATGAGCAATTATTAATTGTGACTTTATTGTTGGTCATTCATTTCAGTGTAATTATCACCAATGCCATTCAGATAAATAACCTAAGATTTGCAGTGTCGAAAATAACCTATTAAAATTACAATAAATCTTTTCATGAAATCGTGTTTTCTTTCTGTAAACGTCCCTTGGGAAACATAATTTCAGAACAGCCCTCGTAATTGCTTTCGAGTGGCCAAAATTTGTATAGGAATTTTTTTGACATTATTAACATGGTGGAAGAAAAAATTAACTTTTTTATCAGTACCTATGAGAATGTTTGCTGTTGAGTGAAATTAGTCCAGGGTCCAGCGCCAAAAGTTACCCAGCATTTGCTCTTGGTTGAGGGAAAACCTCGGAAAAACCCTCAACCGGATAACTTGTCACAACCACGATTTGAACCCAAGCCCACTCGTTTCACGGTCAGACATGCTAACCGTTTGCATGGATGGAGGATGAAACTATCGAAGGACGTTTTTCGAAATTTAGTGAACTATCTATTCTTTGTGATTAGAATCTCAAAAGAAAGAAGACTTGTAATGGGCGTTCATGAGAAAGAATGTTCTCTTTGTTGGATGTAAAGCGTTTCCCCATTGGAGTTGAGCAATATGCCAGAAAGTAGAGAATTTAATGGAGCGTGAAAGGTTTGGGCACTGACATTTCGCGAAATCACGCACCTCGCGTTTTCGTCGGTGTCATCTTCAAATGCTTTGGAATGCAGGTTAATCGGACTCAGTAAACACGTTTGGCCGTACTGTCTACTCCTTTCGATAAACGCTACAGATAAGCTCCTATCCAGTGTTTTTCCTTAACCCGATAAACTACATAAACTAGGCAAAGAGTGATAATTTGTTCATAGCATATTGGAAACACTGATAATGCAAGATTTGGGACCGTTTTCACCAACAAATGTTAAAAATACACTACCACTTCGTTTTTTTTACACATACTAAGATTTTAACAATCGTTTCTAGCAATTTTGTACTTTGAAGGAAGTATTGGTTGCTATGCGACCTTCAAAACATGCCATTTCTCTTGTGTTTGTAGGAAATGACATTATGTCCAACTAGACAGGGCGGTGGAAGAACGTGTATTTGCAGTAACAGCACAGTCTACTACATACAGTCACGAAGCTCGGGATGTTTTTTTGCATTTCTCGCGATAGTTGTTAGCCGCTTGAAGCGCTGTGAGTACTAGGAACAATAGACTGTGTCACTGTCATCGTGATCTTATACAGGACGTAAGGCAGACCATTTGATTCGCTTAACCCGATCACGAAGGGCGGCGTTTCAACCATATAAATTAATTGAAATGCATAAAGTGTAACATATATTTCTCTAAAATGTAGTGTAATTGCATTAGTAAAATTTAAAATAATGATTAGGGGACACTTCAGACATAATTCCTTGCGAGTTACGGTATAATATTAGTTATGGTGTGAAAATAACTTTGTTCGTATATGTAATACCTGCCTTTATTTCGGTTAAATATTGCGAAATTCTTGTACATTCATTTATACACGATTCAATAATTTTCAGTTGCACCACACGAATATTTAGATATGTTGAAATTATAGGTTATGTTTACTGTACCAGCTGCCCCTTTCTGACTAATTTTAGTGGTCTCCAATGCCCTGCCACTACATATGTAATATTTCATATGGAAATTATAGGTTATGTTTACTATATTTAACTTGTATTCCTATATTCGCAATTATACATTATAATTAAAAACATAATGTCATGTATGACACCCGTCACATTCTATTTGTATTGTAATACTACAATTGAGTACTGAATTATTGTATCTACTATCTAAGAGATGAAGTAACACAATCGTACGTATACTAATTTCATAGGAGTGGTGTAGTAAATTTTCTGTCTATAATTAGGGAAGATAGATGTGCTAAATTAAAATCACAATATAAATTCTTTTTTATTAAACCTCAAAATAGCTTCCATTGTAAACTTAAAATGTTGATGCGAACAGATTATGTTAACACGTAAAATTCTCTTCACATTAAAATAACACAGTTTTGTCATTACTTCTGCAATATATTATGCAACAAGAAGTAAACGGATCTTATGGACACATTACTCTAAATAAAACTTAGCAATGATACGCAATAAAGTTATAATATAATATTTCACTAAGCTACATACACTGAAATAGAAAACCCGAACATACATTACGGCCTGGTCTAGATCGAAAAGGCATCGTCTGTGCCGTATTTCGCTTTGTTGTGAAAAGTTGTGTAAACTGTGAAATGTTCGTTATCGGTTGTAATAACTGTAAATGGATAAAATACAATAATTTGAATAATAATATGGGACAAGGAGACTTTTGTGGTACTATAAAAATTGTAAGAAAAAGATGTTATAGTTATCCTTCTTCCGAAAGGTCCAGGAAGGTGAGTTTATAAAATATAATATATACTTTATGAAAATAATATATAAACCTTATGTATTTCATATTTCAATAGTGGAAGGAAGGTGTTAATTTTTTTCAAAAGAACACGATATCGAAAGTAGGCTACAATACATTTTATCGTCTGCTGGGGAAAGCGTCTTTGATGAGGCGATAGTAGCGATACTGGTGGTTAGCAACTATCTATGGATGCATATTTCAACGTAAGTATATATATTACTTTAATGTACCGAAGTACATATGATATTTCCATGCAGATATTCTGTGTCATCATATGATGAAAGAGTAATGGAACGGAGAAAAATTCTCTCCGGCGCCGGGATTTCAGCTCTACGTGCTGATGACGCAGGATATCAATCTGCATGGAAATATCATATGTACTTCGGTACATTAAAATAATATATATGATATGCGTAAATCACTTCGTGATTTAAGACGGCGTTTATTCCGTCGGATCCCGGCCAACTAGTCACTCATTACGAGTGCACCTCAGCACATGTGTGGTCCTACGTTCATAGACATCTATGACGTAGTGCAGAGGGCGACCACTAGAGGGAACCCAAGAGTTGGAACTTAATCTGAGACGATTCTGTCCGACGCCGGGGTGGGTATCCGGTGTGGCTTAGTGGATAAAGCATCAGCACGTAGAGCTGAAAACCCGGGTTCAAATCCCGGCGTCGGAGAGAATTTTTCTCCGTTCCATTACTCTTTCATCGTATTTAGTAAGTATTGAGCTTCGTGACTGTATATACTAGACTGTGGTAACAGCATAGGCTATATTGAGTCTAAATCTATCATAAATGTTCATAGAAGATTTAGAAATTAATCTAATGTTCCACAACATGGAGGAATTCCCTCCCGTAACACGATTCTGAAATGTGTGAGTAAATTCAATAACACTGGGAATGTTTGTGATAGATCTGCTGGTGATCCGCGATGATCCGCATGCCGGAACATAACCGTACTGTGACTGTCAACGCAGATCGGTACCAAGAAATGTTCCAACAGTGAAACTGTCTCAGATGGATCACCATAATGAGTTTTGGTTCTAACAGAATGAGGTGACAGAACACACTGCACGTGAATCAATGTACTGTCTGCAAATCTTGTTTCCCTGAGCGCATAATTTCACGATTTGTATATCGCCTGGCCCCCACGGTCTCCCGATCTCACGGCAGACGATTTCTTCTTATGGGGATATTTGAAAAGTAAAGTGTACTGTAACAGGCCACGCACCATAATGCAGTTAAAAGAAAACATAAATAATGAAATTAAAGCCATATATCGTGGTTTACTGTAGATAGTAATGATGAGTTTTCAGAGCAGATTGCAAGAATGTGATCGTTGTCGTGGAGACCACATAAGAAATGTAATTTTTATAATATAAATAGAGATTAATCAATTGAATTCTACAACAGTATTTCCAGTAAAAATGTTGTCTGTTAATTCAATTTGATTGTCTCACAATAAGGCTATGAAAACCGTCGCATTCTATTGAAAAACCCTGTATATGTGTGTGACATTCATTCATTTAGTGTTCTGCCCAAGGGCAGGTCTTTCAATGCAAACCCAACATTCTCCAGTCTTTCCTATTTTCTCCCTTCCTCTTAGTCTCCGCATACGATCCATATATCTTAATGTCGTCTATCATCTGATATCTTCTTCTGCCCCGATCTCTTCTCCCGTTCACCATTCCGTCCAGTGCATCCTTCAGTAGGCAGTTTCTTCTCAGCCAGTGACCCAACCAATTCCTTTTCCTCTTCCTGATCAGTTTCTGCATCATTCTTTCTTCACCCACTCTTTCCAACACAACTTCGTTGATTATTCTGTCTGTCCACTTCACACACTCCCTTTTTCTCCATATCCACATTTCAAATACTTCTATTCGCTTCTCTTCACTTCGTCGTAATGTTCATATTTCTGCCCCACACAATGGGGTTTAAAAAGGGAGCCTCAGCTACAATGGCTATTTGTGCCATTATATAAAACTAGTGGCTTGTGCAGCAAATGCTGCTGCAAACTAAGTTCGTTAGACGTTCAAATAAAAAATTTTCAGATTTATTTTCAATGAAGAATACTTGTCTTTTTGATAGTTATTTGCTTCCACAATAATGAAACATACTCCCTCTGAATGGATTTTTTTAGGCCAAATACTTTTTTTCTTGAACCTATCCAACTTCAGTTTTTGAGTTTCAACGCGAAAACACAAGTATCAATGTCAGGACGATAGCAGTAGCTATTTCAGGTCATTGTGGATTGTAGGCAAAAGTTAAAAAAATGTCAGGGTTGCTAAGCTTTCGAACAATAGCATTTTCGTATAGATGCTGCATGTAGAACTTGAAATGTAGAGCGTAAAATCATTTTATCCTACTAAGAGATCTTGCTGAAATGATCTGGAGACTACAACATTTTCTAGGCCTCTTATTTTATCAGTAAGTAATACCTTTTAGTCTTTCCTTAGGAACTGTAATTTTTGCGCTCTCTCGAGCCAATACTGAAGACAATAACACATATCAATATCTACATTACACCGCCATTAAGTATATGAAAAAGACCCAACCCCACTGGGTTAATAAGTATAAAAATATTTGATTTTTAATAGCAATATTATTATCTTACGTAAGTTTTGTAGTTATATATAGCAGCCACTCAGTAAATTATAGAAATGAAGATCTAAATTAAGATATTCTCTACATTTTACATAACCTCAAAACGTTTCACTTTCATGTCATCAATATTATGTACAATTAATGAAAAATAGATGCATCATGATATTAACTATAATAATATTTAATTTCTAATGACAATAATGTCATCAAACCACCTCATGTTTCGTAGATTTGAATATCCAATACACAGCTGTACTCAGAAAATTATACACTGCAGAATCAGTTTTTAATAACAAATTGAATTGAGCCCTAAATATGTCGGCAATCCTGCAGGTCATGGCCTTCGTGTAATAGCCTATTGTTTATTGTAGTTTGTGTTTTGTTCTGAAATTCAATCAAGTCGGCCGTGATTCGATAAAATTAGTTCTCAAAACTGACAACAGATGGATTTTGGAAAATAGGAAAATTATGTAGGAAAATTGACATTTCACTGAAAACTACTACTTTTCCGTGCCAAGCTTCAAAATGAGGGGCCATTTATTAAAATATAATTTCCATTACCAGTTCAAATTATATATTAGATTCTTTCAGAAACAAAAACACTAACAATACCATAAGTTAAAAGCAAATACGAACTAAAAAAAACCTTGTCACATTAAAATCAGCTATACAAATGCATTACTAACAATGTGATTCGTTAAAAAAAAAAGAGCAATTATTGGACACAAGACTAAGTGTAAAAAGCAACCATAATGATAAAACAAATGCCACCAGACACAAATAATCTGAAGATTTAACAATAATAAAACTCTATAAAATATTCGGATGT
This sequence comes from Periplaneta americana, assembly GCA_025594305.2. NCBI lineage: Eukaryota > Metazoa > Arthropoda > Insecta > Blattodea > Blattidae > Periplaneta > Periplaneta americana. The sequence goes on along the minus strand of JAJSOF020000001.1, from coordinate 188,625,838 downwards.
AGACGGTCCAAAACGTCCAGTTAAGTAAAACAAAATAATCTCCGGCAAAGGTAAACAACAAAGGTCAATAAAATCTAAATCAACTTGTCGAGTCCTGTATTGGATAAAATCTTAGATCTGCATTTGCACAATTAAAATCATATTCAAGAGCGTCACTTAGATTCAGTTAGATTTCTCGAAAGTCAAGAAAATGGTGCTAAATGGATACGTTCATCCATCCTGCATATGTAACAGACGGTAAGTCTTGGACGAAGACTGAATGCTGCCACTCAGACTGACGAGTCAGATGACTTCACTAGTCTCTTCCTTAGTTATTTCGCCAGAGGTCCGCAGAAAATCCTGCTTTTTCTATTAAAAGCTTACTTTGCCATTAGCCAGACCATTTTACTCTATAACTGAATTTTTTAATCTAAGTTTGAATTTTAATACACTTTTGTTTTGACGAAACCTATTGCATTGTTTAATACTGAATGTTTAATAAATAGTATTACATTTAATTAATTAATTAATTTATTTACTAACCGTACCCGTGCGCTCCGCTGCACCTGTTAGAAATAAATATAAAGTAATTACATAATTAAAATAGGACGTTTGATCCAGGGAACAACTTTTAGAACAGCGCAACATAATCTGCTTCGCTCATTACCCAATTTTTTTTTGCATTGCATTTATTGCATATATATTTTATGTATTTTAACACGATTCAATTGAGCATAGTTAAAATTTGAATTATAAAATAATGGATTGCTAAGCTAACGTACTATTACTGCATACTAAATCAATACACTCTCGTTGTTCGTTAATTCTCTGAGATTAAAATGAGTGTACATAAATATTATTTTAAGAAATACAGAAAACGAATGTACAAAATAGCCTATCAAATTTTCTGTGCATAAGAAGCTATTTTAATCTTACCTGTCTTCGATTTACTCAGACGTTACTGTAATAACATAGCATTATGTCCATCTAGAGAAATTACACTTTTCAATGGTGAAATAATAATTAATTATACAAATCGGTTAATTTAGCTTCTGATATTACTTCAAACACAGAAATATTCTCTGTAGGCTATGTTTAATAGCTTTTGACTGTTGATGTCCAAGGCCCCTATTTCGATTGTTGTTGTCCAAGGCCCCTTATAGACGAAGTCATTTGTTCTTAATTCATTGCACCGTCTTAGATGGCGTTATTTTAATTTTAAAACTAATTTATCTCATTAAATATCAGTCCTATCAAAATGTTGTAAGGAATAAAACTTATCGGAAATCATTTTCAAAGAAACTTTTGTTATGTAATATTTTTACAAAAATCAATAATAAGCGAGATATTTCGATTTATTTAATTCAGGCCCCCTTATAACCCCCCTTTAAATGTCATAGCCTAAAATCTAAGTTACAACGAACTGAATTTATATTCCAATTTTCATATAAATCGGTTAGATTTCGGAGTCAAACAAGGGGATTATTTGTCACCAACTCTTTTAATATTGTGATGGGAAAATTCAACGACAGCTAGACAACTAAACATAGGTACAATATTGACCCCTTTCACAAGAATACAAAGTAAAAAACAAGTGAAGCTCATGCAGCGGTAGACTTACGCATTGTGATGGAGATCTTCGGAAGTCCTTCTCGTGCGGCGCTCCTGACACTGAGGCGACGATCGGGTCCTTCTCGACAGCCACGGAATCTGAGCTCTGAATTAGAAGCTCACACCATCGAGTAAGCAAGGTCGATCAGCTATTTGCAGGCTTGTTGATTGTGCTAATATGCATCGAGGTTGACACAACGAGTAGCAGGGATGGCGATAATGCGACGCGGGTGTTCACGGGCAGCACTGCGCGACGGGGTGCCTACCCACGCAGGGCAAATCCAACGACCTGCAGTAAACTAAGAATTCGCCGCTGCCAATCTTTAGTCGGTGTCCAGGAACAAGGAAATATTTTTCTTTGCTGACATGGCTACCGTATCGTGGAAGAATCCAAGTAATAGCGGAAGTGACAAGTCAATGTCAATGTCGAAGATGAAATGAGTGGAGAAACACTTAAAAGATAAGCGAAAATGCGTCCTCGCAAAGGAATTTGAGTCCGAGAGAAACTGGATATGTGAGCTCAAAGCCCGATGGCCACTTTTCTCACTCATAGTTTTGACGTTTCACTGAAGGAATTTTAAAGTATTCTGAAGGGGCAAGTAACAAGCTTGAGTAGATTTTGGAAACATACATAATTTTACTAAATGATTTACCCACCACACACTACTCAAAATCGTTCACCTACTCACCCACTTACCCGAAACCTTTCACACATTCACAAACCTACGCGGAACCTCACCAACTTACAAATTCGCTCACCCACTCAGCCAAAACCTCACTCATTCACCCACCCAAAACCTCACTCCCTCACCCATCCATCTGCCCAAAACCTCTCACTCACTCATCCACTCACCAAAACCTCACTCACTCACTCATACTCACCCATCCACCCAAAACCTCATTTATCAACCCACCCAAAACCCCTCTTACCCATCCAAAACCTCACTTTCACCATACACCTAAACCTCAGTGACTCATCAACCATCCTAAACCTCACTCACCCATTCTGAATTTCACTCACCCACCCACCCAACCACACAAAACCTCACTCACCTGAACCACACTCATCCACCCACCTAAAATCTTATTCACTCATCCATCCACCTAGAATTCATCTATCCAAAACCTCACTCAATCATCCACGAACCAAAACCTCACTCACTCATTCACCCACTAAAACCTCACTTACTTACTCACCCACCAAAACCTCACTCACTCATTCACCCACTAAAACCTCGCTTACTCACTCACCCACCAAAACCTCACTCACTCATCCAAAACCTCACTTATCAACCAACTCACAGTCTCACTCACTCACCCACTCACCAAAATCTCACTCACTCATCCACCAAAACCTCACTCACTCATCCAAAACCTCACTTATCAACCAACTCAGAGTCTCATTCACTCACCTACTCACCAAAATCTCACTCACTCACCCACCTAAAACCTCACTTATCAACCTACCAAAAACCTCACTTACCCACCCAAGACCTCACTCACTCATTCACCAAAACCTCACTTATCAACTAACTTAAAGTCTCACTCACTCACTCAGCAAAACCTCACTCATTTATCCAAAACCTCACTTATCAACAACTCACAGTCTCACTCACTCACCCACTCACCAAAATCTCACTCACTCATCCACCAAAACCTCACTCACTCATCCAAAACCTCACTTATCAACCAACTCACAGTCTCACTCACTCACCTACTCACCAAAATCTCACTCACTCACCCACCTAAAACCTCACTTATCAGCGTACCCAAAACCTCACTTACCCACCCAAGACCTCACTCACTCACCAAAACCTCACTCACTCATCCAAAACCTCACTTATCAACAACTCACAGTCTCACTCACTCACCTACTAACCAAAATCTCACTCACTCATCCACTAAAACCTCACTCACTCATCCAAAACCTCACTCACTCATCCAAAACCTCACTTATCAACCAAGTCACAGTCTCACTCACTCACCTACTCACCAAAATCTCACTCACTCACCCACCTAAAACCTCACTTATCAGCCTACCCAAAACCTCATTTACCCACCCAAGAACTCACTCACTCACTCTCCCATCCTCCTAAACCTCACTGACTCTCCATCCGTCCTAAACCTCACTCACTCACCCAGTCTGAACCTCACTCATCCACCCAACCACACAAACCTCACTCAACCCACCCACCTAAACCACATTCATCCCACTCACCTAAAATCTTATCCACTCATCAACCCACCAAAAATTCACCTACCCAAAACATCACTCAATCATTTATCCACCCACCCAAAACCTACCACTTACCCGAAAACTCTCATTTATCTACCCGAAACCTCGCTCACTTACCTACCCAAAACCTGACCAAAAGAATACTCATCCCAAACCTGACTCACTCAATCACCCAACATAAACCTCACTCGATCAACCAACCACCCAATGAAAATTGAAAATGAACCGTTGTATCTTTTAGGTATAGTAAGTAATTTCATTTATGTGTATCTTTTGATTAATAGTTCAAGAAAATAAACTATGAACAGCAATATTCATAGCATGATGGAGCTGAAGTTCATAACCTTATTTGAATGCATAATATTAAATGATTTCATTTATGTACGACTTTTGATTAACAGTTCAAAAAATAAACTGTAAACAGTTAACATCACTCACAACGCGATGAAGGAACTGAACTGTTGCGGAATATGCAAAATTATATATTGGGGAATTTTGCTTGTGTAATTTTCCTGGCACTGGTTACTGAATGAAGATAACGATGATGAAAATAATAATTAAATCACACTTATTAGAAATTATATGCAAGAAAAATTACCAGTAAGGTGCAAGAAATCATTTCAACAATAAATTGACATTGAATTTTCCCAGAAGTCTTTGCTCGACGTGAACTTGGGAGTGCCTCTATCTTGAAAACTCGTGATTCCAAACCTTGGCTAACATTTCCGGCTACTACCGCAAGGAATGACACCCGTGTGGGACGAGGGTCGAGATGTTCTTCAAAGAAGAGGCCGCAGGATTGAACTCGTCTGTGATCAGAATTTACATACAGACAATTAGCGGTAACGCTGCTATGACGTAAGTGAACTTGAATTGTGTTGTGTACAATGGCATCATCGTGCCTCTGTCAAGGTTGTGTCCAGTATGGCTTCACCTTGCGACCGGTGTTTATACCGGCTTATCTCTTATCGGACAAGCCTTGAAGTAAACTTTCAGTGCCGTATACTTCAGTTTTCAAGTAGAACTTTCCGTTGACTCAAAATAGGTTTCGAAAGAGCTTTTCCTCTGTCGGTAAAGGAAGATTAAAATACAGTCAGATTCGTTTGGGCATCGATAATATTACTTTATTATAAGGCTATTATGACTTACTTACTTGCTGGCTTTTAAGGAACCCGGAGGTTCATTGCCGTCCTCACATAAGCCCGCCATTGATCACTATCCTGAGCAAGATTAATCCAGTCTATACCATCATATCCTACCTCCCTCAAATCCATTTTAATATCATCTTCCCATCTATGTCTCGGCCTCCCTAAAGGTCTTTTTCCCGCCGGCCTCCCACCTAACACTCTATATGCGTTTCTGGATTCGCCCATACGTGCTATATGCCCTGCCCATCTCAAACGTCTGGATTTAATGTTCCTAATTATGTCAGGTGAAGAATACAATACGTGCAGCTCTGCGTTGTGTAACTTTCTCCATTCTCCTGTAACTTCATCCCTCTTAGCCCCAAATATCTTCCTAAGAATCTTATTCTCAAACACCCTTAATCTCTGTTCCTCTCTCAAAGTGAGAGTCCAAGTTTCACAACCACACAGAACAGCCGGTAATATAAGTGTTTTATAAATTCTAACTTTCAGATTTTTTGACAGCAGACTAGATGACAAAAGCTTCTCAACCGAATAATAACAGGCATTTCTCATATTTATTCCTCCCGAGTGTCATTTATATTTGTTACTGTTGCTCCAAGATATTTGAATTTTTCCACCTCTTCGAAGGAAAAATCTCCAATTTTTATAGTTCCACTTCGTACAATATTCTGGTCACGAGACATAATCATATACTTACTCTTTTCATGATTTACTTCCAATCCTATCGCTTTACTTGCTTCAAGTAGAGTTTCCGTGTTTTCCCTAATCGTTTATGGATTTTCTGCTAACATATTCACGTCATCCGCATAGACAAGAAGCTGATGTAATCCGTTTAATTCCAAACCCTCTGAGTTATCCTGAAATGTACCTAAATACAATTCCATAATGTTGTGGTATCGAACATTTATAGAAACAAGTTCTGTGTTAAAAAAGTATGCAGGAGGTCGCAGGCGAAACCCAGTAGAAGAAGCAGCTTTCTCTTGGCTTGGTCCCCAAACTCTCCAGACCTAACCCTCCTGATTTCTTCGTGTGGGGTTTTGTTAAAGACATTGTCTATTCATAGAAACCTAGGAACATTGATGATCTGAGAGTAAAAATTACTCAAGATTTTCAACAAATCACTCCTCTTATGTTACAACGGACATGGGCTGAATTTCGTCACCGTTATGAGTTGTGCAGGGTGCGCAATGGGGGTCATGTGTAGCAATGAGGAATCTCCCATCTTTCAGTATTGTATGTACAAAGTTCTAACAAATAAATTTCAGTAGTAGATGTTTTACGATGTTTTTATTTTATCCATATCCAAAGGAATCACCCTGTAATACACAGTGTTCCAAAAATCATGGTGTAGTTTCAGACGATTATATTTTTCTAATGGCTTAGAGGTAGAAATGCAGCAGCAGCAGTAGTAGTAGTAGTTCTATCTTGCCTCGTATAGTTAAGGGCATAAGGTCTTCTCTTTCGCTCAACCAGGTTTCAATAATATACATGAAATACGAAATTATGTAATAGATTACAAAACAACATACATTAAATATAATAGAAAATTACAAATAGTCAAGATCAGTTACGTAATATCAGGAGAATATAAAATAAAGTATAAAATTAGGGGAGAGTCGGGTAATATCGGACATCGGATAGTATCGGACAGTGCGTTTCTTTCATCTACCACCATATGGTAGTACCTGAATGACATGGTTAGGTTTCTCTATGCGACATCACAGAAACGTAACCATGTCAATCAGGTACTATCACTGTGTGGTAGATGAAAGAAACTCACTGTCCGATATTACCCGATGTCCGATACTACCCGACTCTCCCTACATATAATAAAAATCAGTTACATAAAATAATGGGAATATATACAATTTATAAGACATAAACTGCTCGAGATAAATTCGACGATTAATTCATTTGAGATATAGTATACAATTATTATACTAATAGGAGAATACATGTAGGTTACAAGACATAAAAAGTTGAATAGAAAAAACGTACTATATGTCATACAGATACAAACGATTAAGTAAAATATCAAGATAATAAAAAAGGAAAAGATAAAAAAGGAAGAGAGAGGTTAATAATGAAATGTTGGTGCCAAATGAAAATAAAATTCTCAAAGTTTTCGTCTGTAAGTTTGAGGTACTGAAGGGAACAATAGACGGAATAGTCGAACAAGTACAAGAATTTCAGTGTTACAATTAATTATACAAGATGGATATCTAAAGAAAAGTGTAATATGTTTTGTGGCTGGCAAAATTTGAATCTACTACTGGGTTATTTAGCATCAGTGGAATTTGTGACATAAGGCAGAGGATTCGCCATAGATTACCTCACATTCGCCTTACGGTTTGGGGAAAAACTCAGAGAAAACCGAACCAGGTAATCAACCCAAGCGGGAATCGAACCCACGCACGAGCACAACTCCAGGTCAGCAGACAAACGGGTTACCGCCTGAGATACACCGGTGGCTTCCAAACAATGTTAAGACATGCATTTCAGCAGAGGGAGAACGTTTAGAGACTAAATCAAGGTAAATGACTGCAGATTTTTGTAACGGCAAAATGTGCATCGTTCCCAGTTGGATTCGTACATATTTCCAGAATGTGAATAATTATATTGCTCAAATAGTTTAGTCAGAACTCTAGAACCTCGAAGACAGTGGCAACCACTAAACCACCGAGGACGCCATATATGGTTGAATGAAATTATAAAAAAAAAACTGTTTACCATAAAAGTAAGAACGCCAAACACAGTAAAATTTATACTATGCATACGTAAGCAAAGCATCACAATGAACTGATTTAGCAACAATTCTTTCACAACTTTGGAAGATAAGTGATGTGTAAATATTACCAACAGTTATATCAGGAACAGGTGTAATTCCTCGTAACTTTCAAGGGCACCTTAAATGTCCGTACATGAATAAAAACACATCCATGTTGATGTAGGAGGCTCTAGTGATGAGTACATGCAACACGATGCAAATATTCTTAGAAAAATCAGTTATAATTAGCAGGTAGATGAAGCAAAGGAATCAGATAAACTTCACCTTGGTCTGTTGAAACCCTCGACAAATCACGAGAAACTTATAATGATAATGATAATGATAATAATAATAATAATAATAATAATAATACTTAGGTCTACTTACTTATGGCTTTTATTACAGAACTCGCAAGTTCATTGCCGCCCTCACATAAGCCTGCCATCTGTCACTATCCTGAGCAAGCTTAATCCAGTCTTCACCATCATATCCCCACCTTCTTCAAATCCATTTTATATTATCCTCTCATGTACGTCTCGGTCTCCCCAAAGATCGCTTTCCCTCTGACCTCCCAGCCAACACTCTATATGCATTTCTGGATTCGCCCATACGTGCTACATGCCCTGCCCATCTCAAACGTCTGGATTCAATGTTCCTAATTATGTCAGGTGAAGAATACAATGCGTGCAACTCTGCGTTGTGTAACTTTCTCCATTTTTCTATAACTTCATCCCTCTTAGCCCCAAATATTTTCCTAAGCACCTTGTTCTCAAACACCCTTAACCTCTGTTCCTCTCTCAAAATGAGATTCCAAGTTTCACAACCATGCAGAACAACTGGTAATATAACTGTTTTATAAATTATAACTTTAAGCTTTTTAGAGAACAGACTGGATGACAAAATCTTCTCAACCAAATAATAACAGATATTTCCCATATTTATTCTGTGTTTAATTTCCTCCCGAGTGGCATTTATATTTGTTACTGTTGCTCCAAGATGTTTGAATTTTTCTACCTCTTCATTTTTTATATTTCCATTTCGTACTATGTTCATGTCACGAAATATAATAATATATTTTGTCTTTTCGAAAAATAATAATAATAATAATAATAATAATAATAATAATAATAATAATAATAATAATAATAATAATAATAATGCTACTACTAATAATAATAATGATCATTTTGTATAATTTTATTCAGTAACATTATGAAGAAACCCTGCACTCTGTCTTACTGTCGATTTATTCGTCATAAACTTCACAGAAATTTGCTGGGGTAGAACTTGTGAAATGATGGGAGATGCGGTAATGTGTAGTGTACAATTTATAACTATGATGCAAGGTCTATTGCAAGAGGGGAAACAAAAGACCGTAGTATGAACTACTACAGAGCTATCTGAGTGTGATTTGTCATTAAATGTTTGCATTATGTGTTACTTAGCAAATTGGATCTCTTATCGCTCTTCGCCTCCATTACATATATTGCTGAAATCCGACTATGGCGGTAGATACCATGGCACAGATTTTAACCTTAAGATATATGGATCACATGAGGAAACGAAGAGGAAGGCAGAAAGTAGGAAAGATTGGAGAAACTGGGTTTGCAGTGAAAGATCTGACCTTGGTCAGAACACTAAATGAAATGAATAGGATTTGAACTTGACGTCACATGTAAAATCCAATCAAGTTTAAACGTTTGAATAAACAACGATGTCTTTCTTCTATTTTATATACCAGATGAAACGGATTTCTAGCTATAAATTCAGCGGACCGGGATTTTATTCCCGTTAAACGAAGAGAAATTTGTGTCTTCTACGAAGACAATGTCCCATGTAGGATGCGAATTAAGATTTCTGATGAGGGGGGAATATAATCACAGTCTACTATATACAGTCGCGAAGCTCAATATGTAGTAAAAATGCAAACATGGGAAGTTGCCCACCACTAGGATCGCTACTATCGCCTCATCATCGCAGATCTCTCTCCTAGCAGACGACAAAATATGTTACACTTTCGTTGTCGTGTTCTTTTGGAAAAATTAACACCTTCCTTAAAATTATTGAAATATTAAATGCATAAAGTTAATTTATTATTTTAATGAAGTATATTAAATTCCACCATAAACTCGAAGATAACTGCAAGAAATAAGTTAATATAATTTTTGTTTGTGCAAAACGAACTGAAATTTACTATAATAGCTTCACTCATTCAAGATTATAGCGATAATTAACTATGAAACCAATAAATATTAATTTGCATTTCCCTTTACAACAATAATAATGGAAATATGAATTAATGGAGTAACTTACGTGTACCGGTACTTGTAGTGTAGGCTTACGTAGTTAACAAAGTGGGATGAGGTTAAGCAATAATAATCACACCAGAATTGGAAATAAAACGTGATCAATAAATTTTATTGTAACAGACTTTTCTACGTCTCTAGTAAAGCAACAAATAAAAATAACAACAAAATTAACAGCTATAATTAAAAACATATCCTTTGGCAAAAAAAGTAGGCCTAAGCAATAATAATCCCACCAGAATTGAAAATAAAACGTGATCAATAAATTTCATTAAAACAAACTTAATTTTTCTACGTCTTTAGTAAAATAAACATAAAAATAACAAAATTAATAGCTACAATTAAAAATATATCATATGAAAAAAAAAAAAGTAGACCTAACCTTTATTTCTCTGGAAATTTAGCAGCCTAAGTGACAGAACTTTAACCGGTATCTAATGTCCTTTCGGTTAGACTGAAACATTTCATTGTGAAATTTAAGGATATAATGTATTCTAACAGTCACAAAGAACTTCAAAATTAACAGTTTTGTTTCTGCACAGCATTCTTGTGGAAACCCAGGAACCTTTCTGAATCTTTCGGAAATCGGAAAAAGGATAACTCTGGCCTCTTTCTCTTACTGTTGCTACAATTTATAGGACTACAAACGTCTCCTCCTTGTCCCATATTATTATTCCAATTATTATATTTTAGCCATTAACATTTTCATTACAACCAATAACGAACATTTCACAAGCATCAATGTGAAATACGCAACGAGTTACACGCGATAGAAATACGATACAGTCCAAAGTCGACCATGGACAGTCTATTGTTTCTAGTTGCTAACCGCTTGGAGCGCTTTACCACGAGATTTGCAAAAAAAAAAAAACACCTCAAGCTTCGCGACTGTATATAGTAGACTGTGATATAATCCTAGATAGAGAATACCATACATAAAATAATTATCCTCATTCGATACGGCTCAACGCTTGGTCGCACTCAGTTGCTTGTCTTGCATCTTGATCATAATAATAATTATATCCATGAGCAGGCTTAAGATAAGATGTGTAATTCCTAAGTTATTGATTGCTGTCAGCTTGCGGGTGATGATAATACATCAATATTATTTTCTTTGCTTACTTTATGTTTTGTAAAGTACCGGTATATTCGTATTAAAAAAAAAAATTATATTTTATGAGGGGAATAGAAGTTATCCCAAGTAGGGATGTTAATATGAATTTTTGAGAGGGAGATAACTTTCCAACAGAGGGAAAATCATCCCCATCCCCCCTGTTAATTCGCACCCTAGTCCCATGCCGTAATCACATGGACTAAGGGAGAGATTACCAATAGGCGGCCCGCGGGCCACCTATAAATCTTCAAAGGTTTCATTCTCGCCCGCAGAGCAAACATTAGTGAACACAAAAAGTAGCCCACTCAGATAATGTAGTTACACGAAACAAGTAAGAGTAGATATATAAAAAATAGGCCTATATAGTAGGTAAAAGTCTTCAGATATTTTTCCAGATACGAATCTTGTTAGGCCTATCAAGAGAGGAAGAGATCGGCCTGGGTGGCGCAGTCTGTAGAGTGTGGTCTTCTGTGCCCAAGGTTGCAGATTCGATCTCGGCCCATGTCGATGGCACAGACTCATGTCAGTAGATTTACTGGCATGTGAAAGAACTCTTGCGGGACAAAATTGGCGCACAACGGCGACGCTGATATAACCTCGGCAGTTGTGAGCTTCGTTAAATAAAACATAATTTACAATTTTTTAGGGGAAGGACACACGGGCTGGGGACCGTCCTCGCACGTAGTCCGCTTGGATGAGTCCATTTAATAACCGGAATGAAATGGTGTGCATGATCTAAGATCCTTCGCCTACGAAGTCCCCTACAGCCTAAAGAATTCTTTTAGTTTTCGGTGCAGGCATCACCGCGATCCCTCAACCCCGCCAGTTAAACGAGCTACCATGAGCTCAGGGAGAGCCCACGGTACGCAGCACTACCACCAGCAACTAATGACCGCATACCACAGGTCCAAGTACAGTGGCAGCCTTCAGTCGATTCTACAGCGGAGCAAGGTCCAAAATGTGGGAAAAAATGGAGATGGTGATGAAAGAGGGGAAGTGTAATTATGGTGGCGAAATGAGTTCGAGGTACAACGCCGAAATTGGTTGAGGGAAAACCTCGGAAATAACTTGAACCAGGTAACTTGTTCCAAGCAGGTTTTGAATCCGGGCCCGCTCGTTTCACGGTCACTCCATATTTTTATGATAAAACAGAAGGACAGTGTTTTATACATACATCATCATCATTATCATCCGTCACCAATTAGACCTGTGTAAACCTGTTTCGGTCCCATCTTCTTTTCTTTTCCCACACTCCCATCTTCTTCCAATTACTTCTCATCCCTTTCCTCCTCCACTTCCTTCCTAATGCTCTTCTTTCTCCACTTCATCCTCATCCTCTTCTTCTTCCTCCACTTCATCCTCATCCTCTTCTTCTCCCTCCACTTCATCCTCATTCTCTTCTTCTCCCTCCACTTCATTCTCATTCTCTTCTCCCTCCACTTCAATCTTATCCTCTTCTCCCTCCACTTCGTTCTCATCCTCTTCTTCTCCCTCCACTTCATTCTCATCCTCTTCTCCCTCCACTTCAATATTATCCTCTTCTTCCTCCACTTCATCGTCATCTTCTCTTCCCTCCACTTCATTCTCATCATCCTTCCCATCACTTCATTCTCATCCTTTCCTCCCTCCATCTCATTATCATTCTCTACTCCCTCCACTTTAATCTTATCCTCTTTCTTCATCCTCTTCTCCCTCCATCTTCATTCTCATCCCTCTCTATCTCTTCTTCCTCCACTTTAATCTCATCCTCTTCTCCCTCCACTTCATCCTCATCCTCTTCTTCTCCCTCCACTTCATTTATCCACTTCAATCTTATCCTCTTCTCCCTCCACTTCATTCTCATCTCTTCTTCTCCCTCCACCATTCCACTCCCTCAATATTATCCTCTTCTTCCTCCACTTCATCCTCATCTTCTTTCCCTCCACTTCCATCCTCATCCTCTTCTTCTCCCTCCACTTCATCCTCATCTTCTCTTTCTCTCTCCACTTCATTCTCATTCTCTTCTCCCTCCACTTCAATCTTATCTTCTTCTCCCTCCACTTCATTCTCATCCTCTTCTTCTCCCTCCACTTCATTCTCATCCTCTTCTCCCTCCACTTCAATATTATCTTCTTCTTCCTCCACTTCATCCTCATCCTCTTTTCCCTCCACATTTCATCCTCATCCTCTTCTTCTTCCTCCACTTCATCCTCATCTTCTTTTCCTCCACTTCATTCTCATCATCCTCCCATCACTTCATTCTCATCTCATTATCATCCTCTTCTCCCTCCACTTCAATATTATCCTCTTCTTCCTCCACTTCATCCTCATCTTCTTTTCCCTCCACTTCATTCTCATCATCCTTCCCATCACTTCATTCTCACTCCACTCCCTCCATCTCTCATCATCTCTTCTCCTCCACTTCAATCTTATCCTCTTCTTCCTCCACTTCGTTCTCATCTTCTTTTCCCTCCACTTCATTCTCATCCTCCCATCACTTCATTCTCACCCTCCACTTCATCTCATTATATCCTTCTTCAATATTATCCTCTTCTTCTCCACTTCATCCTCATCTTCTTTTCCCTCCACTTCATTCTTATCATCCTTCTCATCACTTCATTCTCACCCTTTCCTCCCTCCATCTCATTATCATCTTCTTTTCCCTCCACTTCAATCTCATCCTCTATATAGAAATAGCGCTGGATGAATACAGGCGTTACTAGTCAAAAAACCTGGTTATAAAAATACCTTATACTCTTCATAACAATAAAATCAATGTTGTTTTTCAGTGAAGGGCCATGGGTCAATGTGATGTTCTGTGTTGTCTCAGGTAGAGTCCCGACATCGTAACTCATACATCCGCCGTATATCTCACGGAAAATGTTCAGGTTCTAACACAGACTCCCGACTGCATGACAGAGTGAAAGATTTCACGCCCGAGAGAATGTTGAAACTGCGAGCCTGGACGTTACTAAAGCAGCTGGCATGTGGAAGTCCAATTTCCACGCTCTTACTGCAGCAATAAAGAATGCAACAGCTCCGCAATTTCTACCGTTTATTAACCACAAACTGCATTATGGACGTCACCGATGTTGCACATTTCACACACAACAGTTATATCAGTCCTTTCAATATGTTTAGACATGAACGTATACATTAAATTATAGACGAAATAACGTTGATGATTCATTCTTCGTAATGTGCAAGTTAAAATATTAATGTAGAAGCGGAACTTCTCACGGGTTTATTTCTACAATTTTCTGGATTTCAAGAAGTTCAATACAAAACCCTGAATATCATAGGATACAGTAAGGTTATTGGAGAACAATTTCTTGACCTATCGATTAGAAAGTAAACTAGAAGAATTATTACTGGAAGTTAAAAAAAAAAACTACTGGAACATGTAGAATAGTTTAAGAAAAAACCGTAATATAGTTCTTTACACTTCTTTTCTACTTCTCATCTTCTGTGCTTCCTCACTTTCTCTTCATCTTCCCCCTAACATCCCTTATTTTCTGAATCCCTGGTATATTTCCCTCTCGTAGAGAAATACATCAAGAAGGTGATAGAGGGATCTAAGCAAATTTGTCTTTCATTTTTCGCCCAACTTTAATTTCGACTACGAATAACCAATGCAGTTAAAAGCGACGGTAAATGAAACATTACTACCACAGTTACTACAAACTTCTCCATCCACTTCCTACTCTTGTTCACCTTCCTCCGTTTTCTTCTGATCTTCCTCTCCTTCTTACACTTCCTCATACTCCTATCGGTTCTCAACTTCCTTATGGTTCTCCTCTTCTTTCATTTTCCCCTCATCCTAGTCTTTGTCCTCCACTTCAATCTCATCCTCCAATTCAATATATTACGATTCTTTCCCCTCCAATTCCTTCTCAACGTTTTCTTATACCTTCACTTCATTCTAATCCTCTTCTTTTTCCGTCCACTTCAATCTCATGCTCTTCTTTTCCCTCCACTTCATTCCCTTCATTGTCATCCCCTTCTCTCTCCATCTCATTATCGTCCTCTTCTCCCTCCACTTCATTCTCATTTTCTTCTCCCTCCACTTCATTCTCATCCACTTCTTCCTCCACTTCATTCTCATCTTCTTCTCCCTCCACTTCATTCTCATCCACTTCTTCCTCCACTTCATTCTCATCTTCTTCTCCCTCCACTTCATTCTCATCTTCTTCTCCCTCCACTTCATTTATTCTCATCTTCTCCCTCCACTTCATTTATTCTCATCTTCTTCTCCCTCCACTTCATTTATTCTCATCTTCTTCTCCCTCCACTTCAATCTCATACTCTTCTTTTCAGTCCACTTCATTCTCATCCTCTTCTCTCTCCATCTCATTATCTCCTCTTCTTCCTCCACTTCATTCTCATTTTCTTCTCCCTCCACTTCATTCTCATCCACTTCTCCCTCCACTTCATTCTCATCTTCTTCTCCCTCCACTTCATTCATTCTCATCTTCTTCTCCCTCCACTTCATTCTCATCCACTTCTCCCTCCACTTCATTCTCATTCTCTTCTCCCTCCACTTCATTCTCATCTTCTTCTCCTCCACTTCATTCTCATGCACTTCTCCCTCCACTTCATTCTCATCTTCTTCTCCCACCACTTCATTCATTCTCATCTTCTTCTCCTCCATTTCTCCCTACACTTCATTCTCATTCACTTCTCCCTACACTTCATTCTCTTCTTTTTTTTCCTTTCACTTCATTCTAGTCCTCTTCTTTTCCCTCCACTTCATTCTCATCACCTTCTTTCCAACCACTTTATTCTCATCTTTTCCTCCATCCAATTCATTTTCATCCTCTACTCCCCCTCTTCATTCTCATCTTCTCCCTCCACTTCATTCTCATTCTCTTTTTATCCCTCCACTTCATTCCCAACCTCTTCTTTTCCCTCCATTTCATTCTCATTCACTTCTCCCCCCACTTCATTCTCATCCTCTTCTCCCTCCACTTCATTCTCATCTTCTTCTCCTCCACTTTATTCTCATTCACTTCTCCCTCCACTTCATTCTCATCTTCTTCTCCCACCACTTCATTCATTCTCATCTTCTTCTCCTCCAATTCTCCCTACACTTCATTCTCATTCACTTCTCCCTACACTTCATTCTCATTCACTTCTCCCTACACTTCATTTCTCTTCTTTTTTCTCCTTTCACTTCATTCTAGTTCTCTTCTTTTCCCTCCACTTCATTCTCATCACCTTCTTTCCAACCACTTTATTCTCATCTTTTCCTCCCTCCAATTCATTTTCATCCTCTACTCCCCCTCTTCATTCTCATCTTCTTCTCCCTCCACTTCATCCTCATTCTCTTTTTATCCCTCCACTTCATTCCCAACTTCTTCTTTTCCCTCCACTTCATTCTCATCTTCTCTCTCCATCTTATTTTCCTCTTCTTCTCCCTGTACTTCATTTTCAACATCTTCTCCCACTTCCTTCTCATCCTCTTCTTCTCCTACTTCCTTCTCATCCTCCTCTTCTTTCACATTCTCATTTTACTCTTCTTCCTCCACTCCCTCTGCCCTCTATTTCCTCCACTTATTTATGCTCCTCTTCCCCCTCCACCTGCTTCTTATCCTCATCTACTTGTTTCTCGTCTGTTTCAGATTTTTCTTAGGTTTCAGTCCTTGAACCACAACAAGTTTTTATAAATGTCTAAAATAATATCCAACAAAAAAGGAAAATGTATATCCCTTGGGCATTAACTTTTAATTAATATAAATTGATTTTATAGCCGAGGTTTCAAGGAAAAACCTTGAAAATTAATTAGCCACCAAAACGATTAGGTTTCAGAGAATAAAATACTTACGACCAACAGAAACTATTACATTGAAGAATTACTTCACATAGTTCCCACGCATATGACAATACTGAACCACTATTGGACAATCATAACAGACACGTCACTTGTTTATGTGATCAACGTAATAATATTCGCTGGTCAGAAAATCCTCTATTTGTGGTGCAGGCTACAAAACGTGACTTCTATATCGATGGCTAAGAAGTGAAACTTTCTCTATTTACAAAAATGGTAATTTAGTTTCACTACACCACATCAGCTTCTTGTCTTTGCGGATGACGTGAATACGCTAGGAGAATATCCACAAACGATTAGGGAAAACGCGGAAATTCTAGTTGAAGCAAGTAAAGCGATAGGGTTGGAAGTAAATCCCGAAAAGACTAAGTATATGATTATGTCTCGTGACCAGTATATTGTACGAAATGGAACTATAAAAATTGGAGATTTATCTTTCGAAGAGGTGGAAAAATTCAAATATCTTGGAGCAACAGTAACAAATATAAATGATACTCGGGAAGAAATTAAACGCAGAATAAATATGGGAAATGCCTGTTATTATTCGGTTGAGAAGCTTTTGTCATCTAGTCTGCTGTCAAAAAATCTAAAAGTTAGAATTTATAAAACAGTTATATTACCGGTTGTTCTGTATGATTGTGAAACTTGGACTCTCACTTTGAGAGAGGAACAGACATTAAGGGTGTTTGAGAATAAGGTTCTTAGGAAAATATTTGGGGCTAAGAGGGATGAAGTTACAGGAGAATGGAGAAAGTTACACAACGGAGAGCTTCAAGCATTGTATTCTTCACCTGACATAATTAGGAACATTAAATCCAGACGTTTGAGATGGGCATGGGGTGTAGCACGTATGGGCGAATCCAGAAATGCATATAGAGTGTTAGTTGGGAGGCCGGAGGGAAAAAGACCTTTGGGGAGACCGAGACGTAGATGGGAGGATAATATTAAAATGGATTTGAGGGAGGTGGGATATGATGGTAGAGACTGGATTAATCTTGCTCAGGATAGGGACCAATGGCGGGCTTATGTGAGGGCGGCAATGAACCTCCGGGTTCCTTAAAAGCCAGTAAGTAAGTAACATTATTATTTAGATTCACTATATTATTATGTACACAAAATTGGAAAGTTAACTAATATTATATCCTCGAGTAGAAGATCTTGCAAAGCAAAAACATAAATAAAAATGTTATCTACATTGGGAAAAAATAGTTTTTAAAATGTTGTTAGATTCACTTACAAATTTACAGGTACGAGGTATCACTTCTTGGACATCGATATGTTTTATAGCTATTCCCTACCATGATTGTTACACTATTTCGTATTGCCCCTGTAGGACCTCTCGATAAATCAGCATTTCATTGTTCCTGAACGGAGTTTCTACTTCTAAAGGACCGCTAATAGTGGTACATCAATTATTCGTCCTTGCCGGAAATATAAATCGATTGGGATCGGTTCACGTGTAATGCCTCCCACCCCGCCGGCTTAGTGAGTTCCAGATGTCGAGTGGTACAGGAAGTCGTAGCAGACGGTGGAACAGACAACCCTTTGGGGGTGAAGGTCATTGACAGCGAAAGTAACGATCTTTGCCGCACGTTACACGCATCGCCCTACGAACGGTATTTCAAACCAAGCATTTACGTTTCTAGCCAATTACCTGCAATGTTGTAGACCTGACTGCCTGTCTCTGTTCTGTAGATGTACGTTTCGAACCACCACGCAGTCATCTGAATGAGGTTTTTTGCTTATTTCGCTCATTTTTCTTGTTTTTATATCTTTCCTCGTCCATTTTTCGTGAAGTATTAACTAATCTAAAACCATATCACTAACTAACGATAACACTAACGATATCACTAACTTATATACACTAACTCAGACGTCTCCAAAAGCGTACTCGCGAGTAAGCCCCTGAACGGAACCGAAGCCAGTACGTAATGAGTGCGCTCCGCCTCATCCATCCCCAGCTGTACTGTACTCAATGTTTATGCGCAAACGAGGAGCAGTGGCGGACTGCCAATAGCATTGTGTTGGTCGGAGTGTTCCACCGTTTCACAATGGCTTCTAATCATGGACGTAGTACATTCAAGGATGAATAGGAAGAGAAATTTTTTTGTGTTAGTGGGGAGAATGTGAAATGCTTAATTTGTTTGAAAATTCTTTAGGGTGTGTTAAAATTCAACATGCGACGACAATACTCGACTCTTCACAAAGAATATCATACAATTACAGGCATGTTGGACATGTGAAAAGAATTTATTTTGGGGCTCTCTGTATAACTGTTGGTTATACATAATAATCAGTATATTACAATACGTTTACACTCAGTTCCAAATGACAAACATATGTTTTTCGTTTAATTTTGGGTGAAATGCGTAGGCCCATAAATAGGCCTATTTTGATAAATATAAAACAAGGAAATACAAACACAAATCACACATGTCTCTTCAGTCTTAAACAGAAAAAGCTTCTTGCTAGCTATGTTCTAGCTTGGAAACATTGGAAAACCAATGAAGCCCTTTACAGAAGCACCATTTGTAAAGTAGTGCATACAGGACGTTACTAAAGTAACGTGTCCAGAACAAAGTCAAAGTTTAAGAAAATTAAATTATTTCCAATTACAGTTCAGAGAAGGAATTTCAAAATTGTAAATGTAATTAAATCTGAAGTCGAAACGACAATTAACCAGTTTGTAGCTTACTCACTTTCATTGGACGAAAGCACAGATAGAAATGACAAAGCTCACCTAGACATTTTCATCCGAGGAGTTAATGAACATTTTACTGTGTCTGAATGTCTTCTAGATGTAATTACAAAATACAACTGGAGAAGATCTTTTCCAGGCACTGAAAGGCACCATGGAACAGAAGAGGTTGAATTTGCAATGGCTTGTGTCCATAGCAACAGACGGGGCTCCAGCTTCATAGTATGTCAAAATAATATACAAACGTATGATATTTCTTATTCTTTTGATGTTATTATTTGTAAACATAAGCAGACCGTTGCCGCGATCCCCCACTGATCGCTCCCATCTGTTGAGGTACGAGTCTCTTCCCCTTACAGCACACTGTGTTCGGCGGGAAGCATCGAGAGCACGAATGACGATACGCTTTTTGGAGACCTCTGCACTAACATACCGACACAAGACAAGATACTAAAACAAATGCTCATAGACAACAACACACCACAAGAACACATCGAAGAAATCATCCAAATCACAGACATCATAGCAAAGCAAAACTATTTCACACACAACAACAAATACTACACCCAAACAGAAGGATTGCCAATGGGACCACCCATATCTACGAGTAGCATACTAACAGAGATATTTTTACACAACATAGAACAAACATACATACTCAACAATGAACACAACAAATATGCAGACAACATAATATACTGGCACAGATACGTAGACGACATACTCATACTATACAAAGGAAACAAAAAGACAAATACACAAACTACACCAATACATAAACAAAATACACCCAAAACTCCAATACACAATGGAATTCGAAAACAATAGCTTCATAAATTTCCTAGACATCACCATAACAAAATTGGACAACAAACACACCTTCTAAATATACAGAAAACCAACCACCACTACCACCACACACATACACAACAAATCTAATCACCCCATACAACACAAACATGTTGCATTCAGGACAATGGTACACAGATTACTCAACATACCCATGAGCCAACAACACTACAATGAAGAAGTGAACACAATCAAATACATAGCACAAGAAAATGGTTACAATCCAAACGTAATAGACAACATCGTAAGACAAAACAAAAACTGAACAAACACAAAACACACAAAACACAAGAACACAAAAATACGTCACACTAACATACGAAAACAAAAACACACACAAGATCGCTCTTCATTCAGAAAACAGAAATACGACATAGCTTACAGAACAGAAAACACACTACAAAGACATCTCAACACACAAACAAATAAATACAACCACACAGGTGTATACAAACTCACATGCAATAGTTGCGACAGTTCCTACATTGGACAGACAGGCAGATCATTCCAAACTCGATATAAAGAATACATTAAAGCAATAACCAGAGGACACAATACATACACACATGCCGAACACATAACTAATGCCAACCACACATACAATAACATAAATACAGATTTGGAAATCCTACACATACAACCCAGTAACCAAAAACTAGAACAATATGAAATATACAGACACACTAAAACACACCCTAATCAAATTCTCAATACACAGATCAATTTCAGAACACACACACTATTTGACACAACTCTTCATCATACGAACGCACCCACACAAAAGGCAGCGAAGTTGAGATGACGCCGAGACATAGAAGGCTCTGAGGATGGTGTGAAGTAGCACCGAAACAGCTTGAAGCCGCACACGCTTACATAATTAACACGAGTAAGATCGCCATTTAATCAATTATTTATATTCAAGTGTTAAAAGTAGTGTACGAAAGATTCAACATGAATAAAACCATGGTTTTTTTATATCTAAAAATAACTTCGGAGATTGAGAAATTTGTTACATAATGTAATGTGGTTCAGATATTATTCCCGATTACATCTAAATATATTTGCACGTATACCCCTGCCATCTAATCTGGTAGAAAGGTATGACAATATTAATTTGTTATAGGCTATCGGTTTAGGCGCTTTAAACTATGGAAAAAATGTTTCTGGACATTTTCATTCAATTTGAACATTTATGGTGCTTAGAAATGTGTGATAATATTAATCTGTTACATCGGTTTAGGCGCTTTAAACTATGAAAGAATGTTTCTGGACATTTTCATTCAATCTGAAAATTTATGGTGCTTAGAAATGTATGATAATATTAATTTGTTACATAGGTTTAGGCGCTTTAAACTACTGAAGAATGATTCTGGACATTTTCATTCAATCTGAAAATTTATGGTGTTTAGAAACATATGATAATATTAATTTGTTAGGCGCTTTAAACTATTGAAGAATGTTTCTGGACGTTTCATTCAATTTAAACTATTGAAGAATGTTTCTGTTCATTTCATTCAATTTAAACTATTGAAGAATGTTTCTGGACATTTCATTTAATTTAAACTATTGAAGAATGTTTCTGGACATTTCATGCAATTTAAACTATTGAAGAATGTTTCTGGACATTTCATTGAATTTAAACTATTGAAGAATGTTTCTGGACATTTCATTCAATTTAAACTATTGAAGAATGTTTCTGGACATTTCATTCAATTTAAACTATTGAAGAATGTTTCTGGACATTTCATTCAATTTAAACTATTGAAGAATGTTTCTGGACATTTCATTCAATTTAAACTATTGAAGAATGTTTCTGGACATTTCATTCAATTTAAACTATTGAAGAATGTTTCTGGACATTTCATTCAATTTAAACTATTGAAGAATGTTTCTGGACATTTCATTCAATTTAAACTATTGAAGAATGATTCTGGACATTTCATTCAATTTAAACTATTGAAGAATGTTTCTGGACATTTCATTCAATTTAAACTATTGAAGAATGTTTCTGGACATTTCATTCAATTTAAACTATTGAAGAATGTTTCTGGACATTTCATTCCATTTAAACTATTGAAGAATGATTCTGGACATTTCATTCAATTTAAACTATTGAAGAATGTTTCTGGACATTTCATTGAATTTAAACTATTGAAGAATGATTCTGGACATTTCATTCAATTTAAACTATTGAAGAATGTTTCTGGACATTTCATTCAATTTAAACTATTGAAGAATGTTTCTGGACATTTCATTCAATTTAAACTATTGAAGAATGATTCTGGACATTTCATTCAATTTAAACTTGAGACGGTTCCTCGTATAGGATGAGGAGATTTTCATTAGATTAGTATTTCGTGTTAATATTCTCATATGGATAGAATACGCGGACGTGTAAGTTAGTTTCAAAATCTGAGACGGAAGTAACAGGTGGACAGGAAGGCCGAAGGGAAGCCAGGCTGACAGGAAACATGTGTCCAGGCGTGGAGTTGACTGATGAGGGAATGTATGGACTTTGCCTGCGGGTGGTCAGTAAGATGACGCCAAGCCAGGTTCCAAATAGAGATGATCTGGTATATGTCAGAGAATAGGACGCCGGAAGTAGGAGATGTTCTAGTTAACGAACAATTTTTGAAGAACGCGTCTTAAGTGACGTAAGTGTAATCATGGCCAATCAGGATTCTTAATAGAGACACGTGATATATAGATAGGAGGGTGAAATTCTATGTTTGGTGGTTGAAAGTAGGGGATAGTTTTTGGCAGATGGACAGAAGGCAGATAGACAGTATTCGGAGAGGTCACACTCCACATATTCTCGGCAAACCTAACTCGGAAGTATAACAATTTACGGACTTAGAATTTTTTAGTGGGTTTAGTAAGAAGTCGTGTGTTGCATTATTATTATAAGTCTGAATTCTTTCCTCTCATCACGTTATCAACTGTCCGTTATATTACTGGTGTTTTATAGTACAAAAGATATAATTACGTGAACTCAGAAATTAGTATACCAACTTGCGGGAAGTGAGAGCGAGATATTATACACTTGGACGCGCATTTCTGCTAATCTGAAACGAACACTTAATAGTAATAATAAACGCTTTCATAGTTCTTACCAACAACTTCTGGTGTGCGCCTACATCATTACAACCTACGAGCACGTCTCCCAAACCCCATGTCCCGACCGTTTTGCAGCTGACCTGGGAATCTCATACCTCTACCGGAGTAATCTCGAGGAGGCTGGCGCCCAAATTAATCAGTGTACGTAGTTAATTATCGACATCGACGTGCCATCCTCGAGATACTTTCCATATTTCGGAGCTGGCAGCCGAGGGCGACGCCGACCGCTACATAATTTGGCGTCCCAACGTCGGGCTCGAGATGGCAACAATGACCACGGCGGGGATCGACGCGAGAGCCGACAGCCGACGCAGGGTTAATGCGGCTCGAGATGGCAACGACCACGGCGGGGATCGACGCGAGAGCCGACAGCCAACGCAGGGTTAATGCGGCTCGAGATGGCAACAATGACCACGGCGGGGATCGACGCGAGAGCCGACAGCCGACGCAGGGTTAATGCGGCTCGAGATGGCAACAATGACCACGGCGGAGATCGACGCGAGAGCCGACAGCCAACGCAGTGTTAGTAGAGCAGCTTGCAGTATCATGCAGTGTCAACGACCGACAGCCACAACACCATGCAGACCCGAAACAGCTGAGAACAACGTTGGACGGTGGGGAGACGATCAACCAGGCGTAACCTAGAAGACGTCGATACGTAAGCATAAAGGGTTTCATTTCAATTGTTGTGTCCATATATATGTACATGTGTGTAATTCATTTTGGTAGGGTTTATTTTGTTTTTGAGTTTAAGGGGAATTGTTGAAGATATATTATATATTACATGTTGCTAAGGAGCCAGACTAGAAAAAAAAAAATGGAGACTACAGCAGGGACGAGTACTAGCCAAGATAAAGAAAGTTCGCAAGGTTCGGACAATGTCATGTCGAATAGTGTGTTAGAGCGGATATTGGAACAGATGAATCAGATGAGGAACGAAATGATAGAAACTAGTAATAAATTGAAGAGTGATTTGAAGAGTGAGATATTGGTGAATTGAATAATAAGATAGCCGAGAATAGTAATGAAGTGGAAAGTAAATTAATTGAGGATACTAGTGAATTGAATAATAAGATAGTCGAGAATAGTAATGAAGTGGAAAGTAAATTAATTGAGGATATCAGTGAATTGAATAATAAGATAGCCCAGAATAATAAAGAAGTGGAAAGTAAATTGATTGAGGATATTAGTGAATTGAATAATAAGGTAGCCGAGAATAGTAATGAAGTGGAAAGTAAATTGATTGAGGATATTAGTGAATTGAATAATAAGATAGCCGAGAATAGTAATGAAGTGGAAAGTAAATTAATTGAGGATATTAGTGAATTGAATAATAAGGTAGCCGAGAATAGTAATGAAGTGGAAAGTAAATTGATTGAGGATACTAGTGAATTGAATAATAAGATAGCCGAGAATAGTAATGAAGTGGAAAGTAAATTAATTGAGGATATTAGTGAATTGAATAATAAGGTAGCCGAGAATAGTAATGAAGTGGAAAGTAAATTAATTGAGGATATTAGTGAATTGGATAATAAGATAGCTGAGAATAGTAATGAAGTGGAAGGTAAATTAATTGTGGATATTAGTGAATTGGATAATAAGATAGCCGAGAATAGTGATGAAGTGGAAAGTAAATTAATTGAGGATACTAGTGAATTGGATAATAAGATAGCCGAGAATAGTAATGAAGTGGAAAGTAAATTAATTGAGGATATTAGTGAATTGAATAATAAGGTAGCCGAGAATAGTAATAAAGTGGAAATTAAATTAATTGAGGATATTAATGAATTGGATAATAGGATAGCCGAGAATAGTAATGAAGTGAGAAGTAAATTAGCTGTGGATATTGATGAATTGGGAGATAATCTAGATGAAAATTGTAATGTATTGGATAATAAATTAGAAGAGAATATTGATGAATTGAATAATATGGTAGCCGAGAATAGTAATGAAGTGGAAATTGAATTAGCTGTGAATATTAATGAGTTGAAAGAGAAACTAGCTGAAAATAGTACTGAACAGAAAGATAAGTTAGCTGAGAATATCAATGAATTGAGTAATAAACTAGCTGAGAATTGTAATGAAGTGGAAATTAAATTAGCTGTGAATATCAATGAGTTGAAAGAGAAACTAGATGAAAATAGTACTGAACTGAAAGATAAGTTAGCTGAGATTATTAATGGATTGAATAATACGATAGCAGGAAATTGTAATGAAGTGGAGAGTAAATTAGCTGAGGATATTAATGAGAATACTGAGGAATTGAATATTAAGGTAGCCGAAAATAATAATGAGGTGGAAAGTAATATAAATATGGATATTAATGGATTGGACGATAATCTCGATGAGAATAGTAATGAATTGGAGTATAGGTTAACCGAGAATAGTATCAGTCTAGAGAGCCAGGTGTTAGAAAGTTATAGAGCATTCAAGGAGCAAGTAAATAGAGTAATCGAAAAGTTTTATGAGTTTGGGAGCGAGAAAGAGAATGCTAAAACCATCACAAACATGGGGCGGAGGGCAGAAGAAGCCTTCCCACCCCACAGAGGGTACAAAAGCAATGACCATAATGACGGTTGGAGCAGGGATCGGCCACACAGTGCTGGCGGTCATGGTTTACAACCCTACAATAATGACCGATTTTCTAACAATGGTACAAAGCGGTACTGCGACGATCTAAGGAGTGAGTATAGGAAGGGCTATTGGAGGCCTCATTTTTCTGCAGGAGGAGAAAAAGTTAAGTGGAAGCATGCTGGTAGATTTAATGTGAGGAGAAGTGTGTCTCCACGTGTAAACTGTCAATTTAAGAATGGCACAATGACATATGAGGAAGGCCGCAGACGATCCCATTCGGAGAATGACGATCCGATTCATGATAGACATCCAGGCGACGTACCAGGTTAATGAACGAGAATTTGTGTAAAGTTAAAAATAATATGATTTTAATTATAAGAAAAATAAGAATGTGTTTGTTTTGTGCATGTAGTCTTTGAGCGGTATAAGCAACTAGAACCAAGAACTGATTTCAGTGCTGAAAATGTTTCCTCGTGAAAAGTGTTGTTACTTTTGTTTTCTTTTTGCCACCTTCAGAATTAGTTGTTTTTGTGTGTTTTCTTGTAGGATCACGCGATAAGTAGTATTCCCTGTGGCAATAATTTAAAGATGATATTAATAAGAATTAATAATGATTAATAATAATGATAGAATATTTTTTAATTAACTTCATTTATGTTCATTCATTTGTAGAGGTTGAATGATTCGATTTGAATATGTATCCATTTTTTTTAGAATCAATATTAAGTGCCAGACCATCATTTTTAGTTCGAGACATAAAGTTGTCCTCTATATTGAGGGGACGTTATTCGAGATGTGTATTCAAGGTTGCAGCTCATGTATGAGATATGATAAATAGAGGCAGTTAGTATTTCAGAAGTATTGTGTATCGCTTCGGTATAATTTTGATTCTGGTTAATGGTTATTATTTCAATTTTATGAATGTAAATGTGTTTTCAAGGCTTCAGATAATATATGAAGTATGATATAAAGGGTTAATTGGTATTTTAAAATGTATTATGTATTATTTAGCGTATATTTTTTTTATTGTGGTTCATAATTCTTATTTCTATGTTATAAGTATAAGTATGTATCAAGGAACCGATCATGAATGTGAGTGAGAGAGCGCCATTGTATTCGGATGTGCCCTGAATGTTACGATTGGATGCTGTATATATGTCAGGTAGAAGTCAGTTAAACTGGCGTGTGAGATGTAAGCAGGCGTGAGGTGTGTATATAGATTCATACATGTGAATAGTTGTAAATATGTAATAATTGTAAGTGTAAATTTGTACATTGTTTATAAGCATAGCAAAAGGTGTATCCAAGTGTGACTAATTAGGGGACACCGGAGACTAGTAGCGAAGGTATTATTTTGGGGCGTCTCATAACAACAAATATTCCCTTGGGAATATTCTTTGTTATGAGAGGGCATTTGAGACGGTTCCTCGTATAGGATGAGGAGATTTTCATTAGATTAGTATTTCGTGTTAATATTCTCATATGGATAGAATACGCGGACGTGTAAGTTAGTTTCAAAATCTGAGACGGAAGTAACAGGTGGACAGGAAGGCCGAAGGGAAGCCAGGCTGACAGGAAACATGTGTCCAGGCGTGGAGTTGACTGATGAGGGAATGTATGGACTTTGCCTGCGGGTGGTCAGTAAGATGACGCCAAGCCAGGTTCCAAATAGAGATGATCTGGTATATGTCAGAGAATAGGACGCCGGAAGTAGGAGATGTTCTAGTTAACGAACAATTTTTGAAGAACGCGTCTTAAGTGACGTAAGTGTAATCATGGCCAATCAGGATTCTTAATAGAGACACGTGATATATAGATAGGAGGGTGAAATTCTATGTTTGGTGGTTGAAAGTAGGGGATAGTTTTTGGCAGATGGACAGAAGGCAGATAGACAGTATTCGGAGAGGTCACACTCCACATATTCTCGGCAAACCTAACTCGGAAGTATAACAATTTACGGACTTAGAATTTTTTAGTGGGTTTAGTAAGAAGTCGTGTGTTGCATTATTATTATAAGTCTGAATTCTTTCCTCTCATCACGTTATCAACTGTCCGTTATATTACTGGTGTTTTATAGTACAAAAGATATAATTACGTGAACTCAGAAATTAGTATACCAACTTGCGGGAAGTGAGAGCGAGATATTATACACTTGGACGCGCATTTCTGCTAATCTGAAACGAACACTTAATAGTAATAATAAACGCTTTCATAGTTCTTACCAACAACTTCTGGTGTGCGCCTACATCATTACAACCTACGAGCACGTCTCCCAAACCCCATGTCCCGACCGTTTTGCAGCTGACCTGGGAATCTCATACCTCTACCGGAGTAATCTCGAGGAGGCTGGCGCCCAAATTAATCAGTGTACGTAATTAATTATTTACATCGACGTGTCATCCTCGAGATACTTTCCATATTTCGGAGCTGGCAGCCGAGGGCGACGACGACCGCTACAAACTATTGAAGAATGTTTCTGGACATTTCATTCAATTTAAACTATTGAAGAATGTTTCTGGACATTTCATTCAATTTAAACTATTGAAGAATGTTTCTGGACATTTCATTCAATTTAAACTATTGAAGAATGTTTCTGGACATTTCATTCAATTTAAACTATTGAAAAATGTTTCTGGACATTTCATTCAATTTAAACTATTGAAGAATGTTTCTGGACATTTCATTCTTCAATAGTTTAAAGCGCCTAACATTATGGTTCTTAGAAACGTATGATAATATTAATTTGTTATATCGGTTTAGGCACTGTAAACTATGAAACAATGTTTCTGGACATTTTCATTGAATTTGAACATTTATGGTGCTGTCATCTCTCGTAAAAGTTCTGTAAGTGACAAAGCCCGTGTCGTTGACTCGCTCAAAATTTAGAATTAAAGGCTAATATAACTATAACTAACAGTCCGTTAAACGTCATTAAATAACGCTCTACAATTTAACGGCTCACTACTTATACCTATCGACAGAATAACAAATTTAATGGATTCCTTGGAATCACCATTAGCAAGAGTATAATGAAAATAGCCTACCGCGTTTTCTTTTCGCGATATCTCCTTGTTAGTATGTTTCAACACTGATCTTATGAATGCAATTAAAAATTATAACATCCACTAAGACTGGCACGACACTATAGATTATTACTTGTAAGAGAAACTGGAGCCTGGTGGATGGGGCTGCAGGTATGAAAGTGCCCGGCAGTTGGCTTTCCCGAGTGATGGATAGCAAGCAGCTCTGCCTGGAGGTGCGAATACGAGCAGGTGATTAACTGCCACTAAATTGCAGCCTCTGTACGTGTTACTTGCGAAAAACATGCAAACATGCGGCACAATAATATTTACTCAACACACAAATAGGCGCCAGCAACTTACAATAAACAATATTCAACTCTTCAATTTTTTTTATTATTATTATTATTATTATTATTATTATTATTATTATTATTATTATTATTATTATTATAATGCTTGGTCTCATTAGGTCTATTACTTATTCCTTTTCCTCTCCTGATACACTACTTACATTATATTATGCTTTAGTAAGGTCTAAATTAGAATATGCATCTGTTGCGTGGAACTCTATTACTTCTACTGATTCGGCTAAACTAGAAAATATCCAAAGAAAATTCATTTCTCTTTGTGCGTTCAGATTTGTACCTAACTCCTCTTCTTTAAATTATGAACTATCTAGTAAATATTTTAACTGTACCAGTCTGTTTTCGAGACGTCAGGATATTGATTACACTTTCTTTAATAACGCTATTAATGGTGTCATTGATTGTGATTCTTTTATACATAACACCTATCTTAGAGCTCCCGTGAAAGGTTTTCGTGGTCAAAGAATTTTCTTCACTAAATTATTTAAATCCCTTTCTCCAATAGCCAGGTGTATTAAAAGTGCTAATTTGAAAGATCTGATTTGATTTTACTTATGCATGATAATATATTCTTCTTGTTATTTAATATCTTTTATTATTTGTTAGATATTGCCATTTATTTTGTTGCATTTGGTGAATGATTAATTTTGACCATAATATTGATTGTATTTCATCTCACTGCCATTTCTGTCATTCATTCTCATAATCATTTGTTCTGTTTTGTTTTTTATTTTGTGCTAAACTGTAATTGGCCTTGTGCTGTTGTTTTTCACGTTAATATTCGAAATAAATAAGTAAATAAATAAAAAAATAGTAATAATAATAATAATAATTATTATTATTATTAGTATTATTATTATTTCAGTGTATGGCATTGTCACATTGCCTTCTTTGGTGATATCAGATATTTGTTGGCAATACTGAAGAGACGGCCAAATTAACTTTTTAGGAACGTACGTGATGCTCACTATAGAAATAGCGTATATGAAATTATATAGAACAGTAAACGTAAGAAAACTGACGAAACTAAGAAAATGTCTATACATAGTAAGGAAAAAATGGGAAGGCAAAACTAAGGTATACATGTATGTATATTAGTAATAACTATTAAATAAAAAAAAAGGATATTTGGTAAGAAGTACGTAGTATAGAATAGCCTATAAAGTAGTAGTACAGCAGTTAGTAATGGAAATGAAGTGAAGGGTGGGTTCCTGGAAAGCAGAAATGTAACAGGACCACCATTAACGAATGATAAAATACAAAAATTGTACAACATTTTGATGCCTACATACATACATACATACATACATACATACATACATACATACATACATAGTAGTAATTTTGGCCCAAGAATATATAACAAATTTATATTTAAACATCCTAATCTTGTCAATTCTAATAGTTCTAGTATTAAATTTAAAAAGTTATGTATGGATTTTATAAAAATTGAAAAATTGTAAATTTAAAAAGTATATATTCTAATTGCATGGGACCGGTGCCCACCCAGCATCGTGATGCACTTGGGGAGCTACGATGGGTAGCGAAATCCGGTTGCGAATACCAGCTATAACGGCTGGGGGGATCATCGTGCTAACCACACGATACCTCCATTCTGGTTGGATGATCGTCCACATCTGCTTCGGCATGTGGGCGTGAGGCCAGCAGCCGGCTGGTCGGTCTAGGCCCTTCACGGGCTGTAGCGCCATGGATTATTATTATTATTATTATTATTATTATTATTATTATTATTATTATTATTATTATTATTATTATAGTAGACATAAGACAAATTCTATTACATACTTCTTAACTTCAATTAGTTCTACTCTTTCAGGGGTGAGCTAGAGTTTTTCTGTATATATTATATTTTATGATACAATTATTAGCAAAATAAATAAATAAATAAATATATATATATATAAATAAATGCTTACATACATACATACATTACATACATACGCGGTATATAGAGTCTCATAGTTCCTCATTAGAAGTGCGACGACAAAATTGGAGTAGTTCCGTTGTTATGGGTGCCAAGCAGCAGCTGAAGAAATATGTGAAGTGGAAGTTCAGTAGTAAGTAGTAGGACGGCATGTAACTGATTTTAAGTATTCACTGATAGAGACCAGAACTTTTCGTTCTATAAAGGTATTTTACAATGTTACATTTGTTCGGAAAAATTTCTGCACATTTAAAGGGCAAAAGTAAAATTCTTTTAATCATTTATTATCACAATACACTGCTCTCTTAAATTGACTGAATATATTGGGAATTAATTCAATTACTTTCCCAAAACACGCTATGAAATGTTTCATATAAAACAATTTTTATCTCGGAAAGAAAGCAAAAACGAATAAAATTTTATTTATTTATTTTTTTGTTTGAAATATCTCAAAGAATTGTATTCTTCACCTGACATAATCAGGAACATTAAATTCAGACGTTTGAGATGGGCAGGGCATGTAGCACGTATGGGCGAATCCAGAAATGCATATGGAGTGTTAGTTGGGAGACCGGAAGGAAAAAGACCTTTGAGGAGGCCGAGACGTGGATGGGATCTGAAGGAGGTGGGCTATGATGATATAGACTGGATTAATCTTGCACAGGATAGGCACCGATGGCGGGCTTATGTGAGGGCGGCAATGAACCTCCGGGTTCCTTAAAAGCAATTTGAAGTAATACCTCAAAGAATAATAAGCCTATGAAATTAATGACATTACTTATGTTTCACTCTGTAGAATTGCTAAGCTCTTAACCCGAAGAGCAGAAAGTCGTGGATTGCCTTAAGCTCAGACGGGAAGATGATCCGTCTGTTCATATGTGAGCGGAACAGATTCTGAACAATGGATTACAGATTAAGTGACAATTTTTATTTCATAATTCAAGATAGATGAACACATTTAAAAAAGAAGATGGAGAGTTGGAAAGCGCAGCGAATCAATTCGTTGCTAATTGAGATGCAGGAAGTTTGATTGCAGCGTCATACATTTCAGGATATGGTAGGCAATTCAATAACTTTGAGCTCCAATGTTTGGAGAAATCCTCACTGCATTTACAATTAGACCTCGTCCTGAAATGGGGGAGATGTGACTACATAAATTATTGTAGCAAAGATACTAGAGCGGGTTTGGGGTATGGAAGGGTTTTAAAATTGTGATTAATTCCAGAGTGGAAAAAGCAAGCAAATCCACCCCTGCCACAAGCCACACCCCCCGAAATGATACAAATTAATCCCATCCCAGCTTTACTAGTTTTATTAGGTACACAGAAGAGAAAACGAAATAAAATAAATAACGAAACCCCGTTTTTTGCAGGCTTCTTTCATATTCACAAAATTGTACTTGGCATTGAAAAGGGTCGCAACGTATCCCTCCAAAAAGGCTCGATTTTCTTGGGCATTGCTGCTGTGAGACAGCGTGCACTCTGGTCTGTCACCTCGCGCCACAGTTCAGCTGTCGTGTGACTTACTTACTTGCTTATAAATGGCTTTTAAGGAACCCGGAGGTTCATTACCGCCCTCACATAAGCCCGCCATTGGTCCCTATCCTGAGGAAGATTATATCCAATCTCTACAATCATATCCCACCTCTCTCAAATCCATTTTAATATTATCCTCCCATCTACGTCTCGGCCTCCCCAAAGATCTTTATTCCCTCTGGCCTCCCAACTAACACTTTATATGAATTTCTGGATTCGCCCATACGTGCTACATGCTGTGCTCATCTCAAACGTCTGGATTTTATGTTCCTAATTATGTCAGGTGAAGAATATAATGCGTGCAGTTCTGCGTTGTGTAACTTTCTCCATTCTCCTGTAACTTCATCCCTCTTAGCCCCAAATATTTTCGGAATATGAATTATACGTGTATGTCTTTCTCGTGTTAAATTCTATCGTACCTGGTTTACATGTTTCGGCCTGTTATGGACCTTCTTCAGAACTGGCTGTTGCTGGTCTTGACGCCTTTTGTTTTGTTTCCTGTGGGGGTGTGTTTGTGTAGTGTAATGTGGAGTCAAAGAGTGTGTGTGTTCTGAAATTGAGTTGTGTGTTGAGAATTTCATCTGGATGTGTTTTTGTGTGTCTTTGTATTTCGTATTATCCTAGTGTGTTTAGTTTCTGGCTTTTTGGTTGGATGTGTAGAATTTCATGTCTGTGTTTATGTCTCTGTAGGTGTGGTTAGCATTTGTGACGTGTTCTGCATATGTGGATGTGTTTTGTACAAATATTTTCCTAAGCACTTTATTCTCGAGCACTCTTAACCTCGGTTCCTCTTTCAAAGTGAGAGTCCAAGTTTCACAATCACAGGCCTACACAACAACCGGTAATATAACTGTTTTATAAATTCTAACTTTCAGCTTTTTTGAGAGCAGACTGGATGATGAAAGCAAAATGTTAAGCATAGATTATAAAACTAAAAATGGAATAATAATAATAATAATAATAATAATAATAATAATAATAATAATAATAATAACAATAATAATAGTAATAATAATCTTGGACCCCTCTGTCGAAACTAGACTTCCTGTTTGAGAATGAGATGGCTCCAGAAAAAAATTAATTGACCATTTCGACCTGGGTAAAATTGAACTCTTTTCAAAACACTATCTCGTCATACTACCATTGAGGGAAATGAATTCCGCTTTGAAGATGATCCCAAGTATAAACCTGGAATTCTTCACACTAGAAAACTGGACGAGTCTACTCGTAATACGAATCTTATCCCTATCTTTGAGTTACGTTGGTGGCTCCTACTAGTGTCCTCGCGTCAGAAGTACAGGGCATATCAAAAGTCCGGTAACACTTTCAATATTTTATTACACAAAATCTACTAATTATAGCACTTTCAAACACACGTCAGTTTAAAGTCAAACTCTCAAAGTTCTGTTTACACCTTACAGAGATTCAATGTGTGAACCACGAGTGACTCGGCAGATGTCCAAACGATAATCAAACTCTTCCCATACCCTTTCCAACATATCCTCTGTGACCGTGGCGGCAGCTTCTCGAATTCTGGTTTTCAGTTCCTCTAAATCACGTGGCAAAGGCGGTACAAACACACGGTCCTTTAGCTACCCCCGTAGAAAAAAGTCACAGGCACTCATATCGGGTGACCTTGGTGGCCATGTCATGAAACATCTGTCCCTTACTCAGCATGTCCTATCCAACGATCAGACATCTCCGTATTCAGGTAAGCACGAACTGCATTGTGGAAATGTGGCGGAGCCCCATCTTGCTGAAAGATGAAATCGTCTAAGTTGAGGCACCAACCATTGCTCCAACATGTCCAGTCACAGTAGCCTCAATGAAGAAGAAAGATCCGTACAGTTTTCGTTGTGACAACGCGCAGAAAGCATTCACCTTTGTTCAATGATTCTGTGAGGTTTCTGTGTACCCCAAACACGACAGTTGTGCTTGTTAATTTTCCCAATCGTATGGAATGTCGCTTCGTCGCTGAAAATTAAGCGGCTGAATAACTTTGAGAGTTGTATGTAATGTTTTCTCACTCTCTGACTAGCAGTATCCAGAATAGTGTTTAAATTATTACTAGTTACAATCACAGAAAACGAACTTTATTTCCTCTTGTAAGAAACTATCAGTTCAGGCTCAAAACTTTATAGACTAAACGATGACTAACCTGGCAGGATTCTGTTAGAACAAGTTAACAATGGCACATAAGTATACACTGAGCATAAGTGTGGACAGACGAGATATTAAATCGATGAGTGACTTTAAACAGATATTTCAGTAGGTGTGAATATGCTTTCCTCAAGATCAACGCTCACTTGCGGCACGTGTTTGTAAGACCAGCACCATGCCGAGAAAGCGTGGAAGAAGTATATACTTGACTTTGCTTCTGTACGAAGGTGAGTCCATTAAGAAGTACACAAATTCGGCGACAGTCTTACAGCCTTGAGCAAACAAAAGCGATATAAAGACATTGAAATGACATTACCGAATTTTACTTTAAACATGTTCAAAGTATTTTAACTTCATTAAGGGGACACTACACTACACTGAAATTTCAAAGTTCTATAGTTTTAAAGGTTCACAAGAGTAAAATCAATAACTACCATACTTATGAAACTAGATTCGCCAACTTTTGATCACTGGTAAATCTGTTAATAATGGAAAATGTACAAAATTTCATATGCTTTTTATTAATATTTTATCAAAATATTGAATCGCTTTATGTAAAAAGTCCCTTGTGTCACAATTTATATTATTCTAAACTGATATTCATTTATATGGATCCTATATAAATGGAATAAAAACTTAGGTATACTATAGGGTTTTGCTATACAATTAATCACTAAATTACTAGAATTTTTTTATTATAAAATAAAAAATACAAATATTAATAATTATAAAATTCCCTAGTAATTTACCGATTCTCTGTACAGAAAACCCCAATAGCAATGTATATAAAAAATCATATAAGTGAATATTAGTTACAAATAATGTAAATTGTGCCGCATGTGACTTTATACATAAAGCGATACAATATATTATTAGGATATTAATAAAATGTAAACCTCTTATAGAGTGACGAAATTTTGTACGTGTTATTATTATCCAGATACGCCAGTGATAGAAGTGTTTGTGAATTTTAGCTTTAAAAACATGGAAGTTAGTAATAACAGTATAGTGTCCACTTAACTGAGAAATTTTAGGCTAACAGAAAAATGACCAATCGCACTGAACTAATTAAAAATTTGAATACATATTAAACGATTTTAGATGATTTAGACATCAACAAAAATTAACAACAGCAATAACAATATTTATTATTATTATTATTATTA
Organism: Periplaneta americana; assembly: GCA_025594305.2. Lineage (NCBI taxonomy): Eukaryota > Metazoa > Arthropoda > Insecta > Blattodea > Blattidae > Periplaneta > Periplaneta americana. The sequence continues at coordinate 188,589,436 of JAJSOF020000001.1, read as the reverse complement.
TTATTATTATTATTATTATTATTATTATTATTGAACTAGCTCAATGAAAAGAATGTACTGGAAACTACATACTTTATCACAGCAGTAATCATCCAACGAATCTTTACAGAGCAGCTTCGCTATTTGATAATATTCCAATATGTTTTCATCTCTTCAGAAAAACGAAAAATTTTTACAGTAGTCGCTTTTGGGAGATTGTTATCTGTCCCAGTACAGTAGTATATTCGAATACAGGCAATGTACATGCACTTGAAAAATCTATTTGCACTTCTTTTATTTTAGAATGTGTATTGGGGAAAATCAGCAATATAGTTGAAAGTGTCCATTCATCCACAACTTGTGAGATCTATCTTATAAGCATTATAGAAACTTCAGATTTCCTTGAATATGTTTTATTCCCGGATATGCATTGAAAAGTAATAAAAAAAATAAACATGGGAACTTCGTTTATCTGGCTCAAATAGGACTAAACACTATTCTAATGACCGTAAATTCGTGTTATTGCATTCGATACCAGTTAAATACAGCACAAAATAAATTACCTACATCTATGTATATTATATGGTTCGAGTCCTCGTGGGGGAAGAAATTTTCTCATGAAATTTCGGCCAGTGTATGGGACCGGAGCCCACCCAGCATCGTGATGCACTTAGGGAGCTACGATAGTTAGCGAAATCCGGTTGCGAATGCCAGATATAACGGCTGGGGGGATCATCGTGCTAACCACACGATACCTCCATTGTGGTTGGATGATCGTCCACTTCTGCTTCAGCATGTGGTCGTGAGGCCAGCAGCCGGCTGGTAGGTCTAGGCCCTTCACGGGCTGTAGCGCCACGGATTGTTATTATGTATATTATAAATACATTCAGGATAAGTCCAATTTCATCTAGGGCACTGTAGGCTAACATCATTTCCATCATGCACCTATATAAATAAATCTGTAACTTTCTTTTGTTTCATTTAGCGAGACGTTTACGTGCTGTGCTTCAATGAAGACTTCGGTGTATAATACGTCATGAAATACACATATTTACGTCCTGGACGTGTATATTTTCATAGAAAAAACATAACAAAATAGTTAATACATTTACAGAATTAGTCCTGATAAACAGGAAATCCCAATTAATGGGGTTTCACGTAGGAATATGAGCGTCCTTCACTTGTTCACAACTGGTGAGAATCATCTTACAATAGAAACGTTTTGTGAGAATAAAAAAAGCAAGTAAACTTAAATGGAATTACTTTTACTCATTTTAACATTAAGAGAAAATTGCATGATGGGAAAGATGACGTTAGTAATTGCGCTTGCATTTCAATTCTGCTACTCGCTGTCATAGTTCACAGTTCCCTTTCTATTCGAGTAAAGTCTGACTACATGGAAATGTATTACGTAAATCGTAAAGCTTTAAACGTTACCATGACTACGAAGTTCTCGTTAGGAGATGCCATCTGCTGAAGATCTTTGACTTACCTGAAAAGAAAGAAATAACTGTCCGATTATTGTTTATAACAAGCTGAAAAGATAACTAAAAAGTACCTAAATAACTTAAATAAAAATATCAAGAATCAAATAAGGTTAAGAGGAGAAAAGTCAATCTGAAAGGTATACAAGTTCCCATCTTTGAAATATCTTGAAACTGATCTTGACATTTGTGCGAGTTGCTAGCCCAAAGTCTAATAGTATCAGTCTTTTTTTACTTATGTATTTACAAATATTTTGCAAGGAGAAAAACTGACAGACACAGTAATATCACAGTCTACTATATACAGTCACGAAGCTTAAGTTTTGAGGGTGCTAGAAACAATAGACTGTGACGATACTATTTTGCATTGCCTGTAATGAGGCGATATTAGCGATCCTAGTGGTGAGCAACTATCTAATGTTTGCATATTTACTACGTATTGAGCTTCGTGACTGTATATACTAGGCTGTGGTAATATATGGTAAGAGGTAGGTCGACTAATTATGCATCGAAATCATCAACTACAGATTCTTTGTTCCCACGCTATCAACCCAGCCAAAATAAGGCCGCAAACCTCATGTCTAAACCAAATCTCTTACTGCCAATCGAAATAGAGTCAAAGCTATAATTTCAAAATTGAAAAGGTATACTAATGTGAGCATACAGTTCGTGACCCACTTATTTTATGATTCATACCGACAATACTACCATGATAGATACTTCAAGAAAATCAATGGTTAGCACAGGCAGGATGTGTGATCTCAATTTAGTAGATCGAGAAGAAGTTATGTGAAATTCTTAAAATATGAATTCAAAAACACACATAAAAAGTGTAACGAACATGTGTGTGTCATGTTATACTCCATAAGTTTCTTCAAATTTTGCGTTGCTTCAAGAAAACATGATAATAACAATGACAATAATAAAGATATCATTCACGAGCAGTTGGTTCGTTCCGGAAACAAATTGATGTCTATCAAAATTTCAGTTACCTCATTAAATATTTTTCCTTTCGATGAGTCCAGCCCTAGATCATATACACCCAGATTGCTCTGCGTTATAGGCTTTGACGGTAACAAATTTTGTCAGGTTTACTATGCTGCCATCTAGTTGTTACATAGGAGTCACGTTGTAACTCCCATTTGAATTGTATTAGCGACTGTACTGTAATCTGGTGTTCGTTTACGGCGGACGTGTGGCGATCCTGGCAGTTGTTCTCTTCAAAGTGCAACCGATTTTAACATAGGAATGAGCAATCTACATGTGATGTGGGGTCCAACCAAACATTTTAGATGTAATCCTTATTCATTTCCACTGCAATTTACACATCATTATGATGAGATTTATTAATTGAATTACTATTGTATCTTAAACAAGTTATTTCTTTTGATTTTACTTTTTTTTTGTGATCTACTAAAGTACGAATATAATTCAATTTGTTTTCCGAAAAAAAAAAAACATATTCTACAATGTTCAACATTAGGTGATAATGATGATGATAATAATGGTGTTGAATAATATTAATAATAATAATAATAATAATAATAATAATAATCCGGTTTGAGAGGGATGCCCTGCAGGCACAACACGTTGATGAGGAGAAGAAATCCATTTATGAATCCTGCATCCCATATTTAAGTGAGAAATATAACCTTTCCACTAGTCAGTGGAGTGTTTCTGGTCTTTTGTTTGACACACTTCCTAAATTCACACGTAATATTTTAAAAGCACTCGGTCTCCGATTTTTTTAAATTCAAAAAGTTTTATTGAATATTCTTAAGGATTCAATCCAAATATTACATTACTATTTATATTTCGGCCATTGATGATTGTATTAAGTTTGCATTTCTCTGGATTTTTTACTAAACAATTCCTGTATTTAATCTTTTTGTCTCTCTAAATTATTATGTAGTGCTTTTATTCTGGATCTTTATGATCACCCTTGTTGAGGGCAAATTATTTTGTTAAAACAACAACAATAATAATAGTAACAATAATAATATTAACAATAATAATAGTAATAAAAGTAATACTAGTAATAAAAGTAATAATAATAATGACAATGAAATGAACAGAAGAAAACACAAAATATAAACAAAATTGAGATAAAAAAATGTAACAATATAGTTGGGTACTAGGTAAGATAATTATATACTTAGATGGGTAGATACAGATGTATAGATGGTTATGATGAGATTGATTAATTAATTTACTAATATGGTGTCTTAAACAATTTGTTACTTTAAATAATTTTCTTTCGTGATCTATCAAAGTATGAGTATATCCAATTTGTTTTCCGAGAAATCTCGTTTCTAAGACGTTTCTAAAATAACAAAAAATAAAGTGCCTGAATAAAGGCACTTTATTTTTTTGTTATTTTAAGATAATGTTTTCTTTATTGGTTCTATATTTATGGATTATAATGGATATTCTATTAAATGTTAGTAACTCGATTTTTTGTTAATATAAGATTATATATATAAATTAACAGCAGGTGGTGATGATTAATAAATAACAATAATAATAATAATAATAATAATAAATAATAATCACTAATAATAATCACGATAATAATAACAATAATGATAACAATTATAATGATAATAATAATAACAATAATAATAATGATAATAATAATACTATTAATAATAATATTAATAATAATACTATTCATAATAATAATAACAATACAAAAAGGAAAACTGAAAATAAAAACAAAAAATGTACAAATATTTGTTGGTACACTCTGTTTTGCTTACAGAGGGAAGCTTCCCACTGAAATTTCACACTGTCTGACCATCCCCATTTCGAGGCGGAGCTACTGTGTAGAATATGTGTTCTATTCGTAAAAAATCCAACCAATATATTCGTCTTCCGCTAACAGTACACATAATTCCAACTTTCCTGTCATGAAGAGGGATTTTTTTGTACACGATGTGGATTTTCAGAACACCAATAGCGAGTGTTTTGACTGTTTACACGATCAGGCGGGTGGAACCAAGCCTCGTCTGGAAGGAACACGAGCTGTGGATCGATTAAACCTTCAGTCACTGACGAAAAAACCATTGATAATAACGCACTCGTGCCACTGGATCGCCTTGTTGTATACAATGGACACGTGTTCACTTGTAAGGCTTTATTTTTAACAATTTTGTTGCTTTATGTGCAGAAGACACTAAAGCCCATACTAGTTATGCTAATTTAGGGAGTGATTTTGTTGGCAACCGTTCAAGACATGCGTCAATTTCCTTTAATTTGCCTCTGTTAGTACTGTAGATTTCGGATGTGTTTTTTTTATTTTGCACTGAACCAGTAGATTAAAATCTGTTTACAGTATCATGAATTGCACTTTTGGAAGAAGGTAATTGACCAGGAAACATCTGAATAAATTCGGAACGAACACAATGAGCTGATTCGTACTTGTAATAAACTTTACACACAAAAATGTGTAGCTATAGAGAAGGGATACAGAACTGGGGAGAGAGGGGTAGAAAGCATGGGGAAAGCGTTGGTTCCCCGTCCACAGTACACCGGCGTTGAATGACGTATCTGTGGCCCGTACGCAATCACATTAAGACAGACACTGAATACAAATCCCCCCCCCCACCAAGTCAATGACGCGGGGGTAGAAGGAAGGAGTGAGTGACTTATTTCGATGAGTGACGTAACGCCACAACAGTCGCCCAGTTCTGAAAGCCTGCTTTAGAATCACCTGTCTAACCATATTCTCGAACGAATATACACTGCCCAGAGAGAACAGTATATATATATATATACAGGGACATCATTTTATTTTTACTTCAATTTTTATTGTACCTGAGTTTTTAATGTACTTCACTCCCACCCCTTCTACTAATGAAGTTCCAACTGTCCTCCCCTCAGATCCAAGGCCGCATATAGTAAACAGCACTGAGTTAGTGGGTATAGTACGTTCCAGAAATATGTTCGCGTTTTCCAGTGACGAAAGAGCTTTCAATATTGAATCATATTTTCGCACAGGTACTGTCCGTTTGCTTACGTCGCATCCCGATTTCCCCCACCTGCTTCTGCTCGCCCCTCTGTAAAAGCTGGGCTGTCTTAGCTCTTTTCTGAAAACATTAATTTCTGTTAGGAATTGGACGTTTACGTAATATTATACAACTGTTTAAAATAACTTAAATAAAAGGGCCTCGTTAAATAATTAACTATCAAGTGATTTCCCCCTTTCTACGATCCTGCAGCATAACCACTTGGACGGACAGTAGATAGCATGTCTGAGTAATTTTATCTGTGCGGGTCGGGCAGAAGTGAAGATTGAATTTACAGTACATAAGGTACTCTTTTATACAGTAGGTACAGAATTATTTCAACATGAGTTACTAGTACGAAGGACGAAACTGGCAATTGGAATTAGATGCAATAGTCTACAGTGCGATAATATGCACATTAGAACTGAAGCCTGTATCGAAATCATTGGCCACCATTTTCAAAAATGTGTTTATATATTCATATTATGATTTTTTTTCAATTTAATTTCTTTCTCTATATTGTACGCTAATGTGTTGTAGACAGTATAATATACACTGCATAATGAATACGTTCGCATGGATAACTCAGTTCGTGAGTAAAAACTCTTATTCTTAATACAGTACTGTATTTTGAATAAAAACCAAAAAAACTAATGAAAATTATCGAACTCAAAATCGCGATATTTCCTAGTTTACGTAAATGGATGAACTACGTTTCTTCCCTCCTATATCTAGTAGAGTGATTTGTTTGTTTTACGCCAGTATCATCGAACTACAGTCGTGGAAGGGGATAGCAAACTGTGTTTGCAGTTCTCTAAAGTTATAGGCAAGTTAATATTTAAAATGTTAGTAAAAATAAAATGATGTCCCTGTACTTAAAGAGTATTGCTTGCCTGTATTAGAATTCTAGAATGAAACATTCCACGGAGCGGGAAATACATATAGTTGGCGCCTGCGCATAAGTTCTTTAGGTACTACAGCACTATAAGTGAACACTGTTGTACATCCCTGCAATAGACTTGGTCGCAAAACAAATATCGAAGTATTTTCCAAGCATGTACGTGCAAATGATATGGTAAGAGAGTCTGAGGAATATGTTTGTCAAATAAATAACACTTATAAAGGCACACAGGTCAGTAAATAACCATGTGGACATAGCGTTTGTCAGCCAGGTTCCATACACGTCTTTTATTTACCGACCTTGAGCTGTAACTTAAGAATAACATATTCTATTATTACAGATAAGACTTCTTGCGACAGAATTGTCTGTCACGGCACTCTCAGAGGACCGACGGGTGCCGTCTTCAACTTTACCGTACATTGAGGCCACACTAGGGATCCAAGCCTTCAAATGTGTACATTGTAGATTCCACTCACAATAGTTAAACAAAAGAACATTAATAAACTGTAATAGTAATATACGTTACAAGAGCGGTATGTTGACGTTTTCATGTTCGAGGAAAAGATTGAAAAAGCGAAACGTAGTTGAACTTTTTTAAATTCCGAGAACATGAAAACAAACATACCGCTCGTGTATCGTACATTATTTTGTGCGAAGATCGTTTATTACATACCTGAAAGACGAATTTCTAATTAGTTGCGATGAAATCTCCATGTTGGTTTCTATTTAATGACGGCAACTTCGGAAAACCAAAACATTGTTGCTATAAAATGTTTTCTGTGTTTACTATACTCCAGCAGGCCGTGATATACGTCTGTCTTCTTTTTTTCCCCAGTCTATAAATGCGAACTTAAAACAAACGGTAAGGTTATGTAATGATTTATTATTCATTTTAATATTTTAACAATATTATTTATATAACATAATGCAGTAATCACATCCGCATCTGGAATCTTGTTGATTTTTTCGCGGCTTCCTTAATGTTACTTGTATCAGGAATGCAATAAGTTTCGTGGAGTAGTAGACTTTACTTAATTTTTGCAAATATTTAAAAACAATAATTAACATTGCAATTTAGGTGAAATTGCAGTGGTAAGTTTCCAATTTATAATTATTACTAAGTTAAACGTCTCTAAAAATAATATGTTAAAAGCCTAAAGCAGTAAAATGAATGTCGCGCTTAAACGGTAAGAAGAGGGAAATTGTTATGTGTGTTACGTTGGGAATACTGAATGTGGTATTTCACACTTACCGCGTATTGGTTCTGTGCGGAAAACAAGCAAATACGCACGATCTCGCACAAACATTATGTATCGGTCATTTAATACCAAACTCTGATTTATGAGTGAAGAAGTTCAGTTTCCTTATAATACAGAACGAAATCCAAACTATTAGGTGGTGTTATGGTAGTAGAAACAATTTTATTTTTCCTGGCAGAGTTAAGGCCATAAGGCCTTCTCTTCCACTCAACCAGGTTTCAATAATATACATGAAATACAAAATTATATGATAGACTACAAAACAACGCAAAAGAAGGTACCTTAGAGATTACATATATCAAGATCAGTTACATAATATAAGGAGAATATAAAAATAAAGTAGAAAATTGCATATAATCAAAATCAGTTACATAACACAAGGGTAATATACAGGGTGATTCACGAGGATTTACCGTCCTTTACAGAGCTTATTTCCGAATAGGGATATCCTGAAAAATGATGTTTTTGCTCAGAAACCGCAGGATCTGCATCAGTTGCGACAAATGATCGAACAGTCATTCGTGAAAATCTAAGTAAGTCGTGAGTTATGTTTTGTTATCTGTAAATCAGTGACTAAACGTTGTGAATTGTGTATCGAGAAACATGGCCTCCATTTGGATCGAAATCTGTAAAGGAATGTGTAGTCAAATGTAAATTGAATGTAATTAAATGTAAGGCAGTGTTTGGGGAAAGCGACTTTTAACCCATCCTGTATTTGTAAGAATATTGTCAGAAAATGAGTGAGATATTTGCAACAACTTTTGTACATAATACTTTGTGAAATGAATACATAAAAAGTTATTACTAGACAGTGTATGCGGGATGACTTAAGGAAAAGTGAAGTTGTTTCGTATCAGAGTATATGGCACGTGCCGCGCCGTCCGTCTTTTGTGTACCTGGCGAGTACAGCAGCGTTCAAAACGAAGGAACCTCAATCCGATCATAGTAACATTGCAACGCAATGTGTGCAGTTGTGTTATCCTGCCCAAGTATTTAGTACGCGTTGAATTGTAATAATGTAATATAATATAATATAATATAATATAATATAATATAATATAATATAATATAATATAATATAATATAATTATTACTATTATAAATACTATTATCATTATTATTATTATTATTATTATTATTATCAATAATTCTTATTTTTTTATACTTTGTATGTCTCATTTATTTTGACCTGCTGTTCACATTTTATTATGCTTTTTCCTTTCCTTCTGTATGTTATAAATTGTGTCTGATTTCTACTTACTTGTTGTTTACATTACATTATTATTATTATTATTATTATTTTATTCAGTTTTTTATTCAGTTTTGTATATAAAATTGTAGTGTACTTTGTAAATTTGTAGTGTTTTTGTAACGCAGTTTTATTCCTGGTTGAGTGTTAGAGAAGGCCGTATGGCCTTAACTCTGCCAAGTTAAATAAATCATTATTATTATTATTTTTATTATTATTATTAATAGTGTTGTGCTGATCCATTCATAATGGCAAAACGTTAAATTCGCTCAGAGATACGAAATGCAATTAAGAATTATGAGAGTGACATTTTATGTATTAACGAAGACAATATCGTGTGTAATGTATGTAAAATTGAAATAAAAACCAGAACAACTCAGGCTATAGAGAAACATTGCAACAGTACATCGCACAGCAAATGCGTTGAAATGAAATCTGAGGAATCATCATCATCATCATCATCATCATCATCATCATCATCATCATCATCATTTAGTTGTGCGGGTCTAACGACGCGTGCAACATGATGCTCAGTACGAATATTCCTCTAAGGAAGTTGAGTGATCCCCATTTTAGAGTTTTTCTTCAGAAATTCTCTCGATACAAACACTGTTTAAGCGATAGGCGAAGACGATTCAGCTTCGACAACTTACGAGAATATATCGTCGTTTACTGCAACGCTGGTAATTCCATCAATGATGACGAGGACTGAACCTTGCCAGGTATGTACTACAGTACGTTATTTTTCTTTTCCTTCTGACTGTACGGAGATACAGTAGCATGTTTGCGTCATCTGTTTACGTTTAAAACCTGTTGAGCGAATGGTCTGAATGAAAAAAAAATTAATGTACAGTAAATGTGCACCTACATTCAACGATAAGTCATCCCGCATCCACTGTCTAGTTATTAGCAATAATCCATAGGCTACTTAATTAAAGCTCTGAATATATTTTAACACCAAAATCCCTGATGCGAATCTTCACATTCTGATAATATACCTTAACTAGTGGCTTGTGCAGCAAATGCTGCAAACTAAGTTCATTGGACGTTCAAATAAACATTTTTCAGATTTATTTTCAATGAAGAATACCAGACATTCTGAAAGTTATTTGCTTCCGTAACAATGAAAGATACTCTCTCTCGAGCCAATACTGAAGAGAACCACGCATATAAATATCTACACCACACCGCCATTAAATATATGAAAAAGACCCAACCCCACTTGATTAATAACTATAAAAATATTTGATTTTAATAATATTATTATCTTACGTAAGTTTTATAGCTTTCAGTAACATAATACTAACTTATATAGCAGCCAATCAGTAAACAATAGAAATCAAAATCTAATTTAAGTTATTCTCTACATCTACTTATATAACCCCAAAACGTTTCACTTTCATATCATCAATTTAGCATTAATATGTATAATTAATGAAAAATACTCACATCACGGCATTAAGTACAATAGTATTTCATTTCTAATAGTAATAATGTCATCAAACCATCTCAAGTTTTGTAGTTTTTAATATCCAATACACAGCTGTACCCAGAAAATTACACACCTGTAAATTATTTTTAGTAAGTTAAGCTTTTAATAACCAATTTAATTTGAGCTCTAAATATGTCAGCATTCTTGCAGATCATGGCCTTCGTGTAATATTGTTTACTGTAGTATGTGTTTTGTTTTATTCTGAAATGCAACACGGCCGACTTGATGCTCGCTTCGCTTCTCCTTTACAAAAAAGCGAAGGGAATATCAAGTCGGCAGTGAATGCTATTAGGTAGTTCTCAAAACTGACGACAGATGGATTTTGGAAAATAGGAAAATTATGTTTAAAAATTGACATTTCACTGAAAACTACTATTTTTCCGAAAAACTTTGAGTTCCAAGCTTCAAAATGAGGGGTCATTTATTAAAAACCGTCCGGCCGTTTTCCCGTAATTTCCATTACCAGTTCAAATGATATATATAGATAAATGTATTACTTCAATAAACAAATGAATGTGTAATCTGGTACAGCTTCTATACAATTATCTTACGTATCTTAGCAACTTACACTGATACAGATTCTACTCATTCAATCATACTCCCAGTGCGTTATGATAAAGTAAACATCACATATTTCATATGCTTCGCTTCAGATACTTGCGTAACAGTCCCATATTTATATCAAGGCAGAAGAAAAATACACGAATAAATCTGTTAACTAGGCAGGCTGCGTTACGTAAAACCGTTTCTAGACGTTGAAGTAGCCCTCATATTTGTTTATTCTCAAACAGTGAGTTATACAACACCTGCACATGCAGGTGGCGGGCGGGCTACAGTGAATAATAAACCAGACTCAGCC